>PVJS01000822.1:0-48382 GCA_004027185.1 Glis glis
GGGGATTGAGCCCAGGGCCATTCTACCTCCAAGCTACACCCCAGTCCTATTTTTTATTATTTTTTTTTTGCGGTACCGGGGATCGAACCCAGGGGTGTTCTACCTCCGAGCTACACCCCCAGCCCTATTTTTTATTCTTTGTTTTGAAACCGGGTTTCACAAAGTTGCGGAGGGCCTCACTAAGTAGAGAGAGAGAGAGAAAGAGAGAGAGAGAGAGAGAGAGCGAGCTGAGGCTGGCCGCGAACCTGGATCCTCCGGTCTCCGCCTCCCAAGTACTGGGATTACAAGCGTGCGCCACCACGCCCGGCTCTATTTTTTATTCTTTATTTTGGAACAGGGTCTCACTAAGTTGTGGAGGGCCTCACTAAGTAGCTGAGGCTGGCCGCGAACCCGGATCTTCCGGTCTCAGCCTCCCAAGTTGCTGAGATTACAGGTGTGCGCCACAATGCCCGGCTGAAAACATTTTTATAGTAACTTGTTGATATTTGATATCTTTTCTCTGAAATCCTGTTTTTCTTTTCTTTAAAGAGATGTTACTTGTTTTTTTTATGTCTTTGGTTGAGCATGCATTTTGCTTTTTTTTTGCATTTATTTGTGGCACATTTATCTTTTTTCTCCCATTGAAAAGAGGAAATCTATAGCTTTATCAACAGAGTTATTACTGGATTACTCATCAAGAGCACCTATAAAGAGGGTGCTCTGTAGATGTACATTTTCTCACTAAGTGGACAGTCATTTTAGGGGAATAGAAAGACCATGCTCTTTGGAGGAAGATCTGAGATTGAATCCTAAGCTCCTGCCAGCCTCAATGGGGATAATTCTTATGTGTTGGGGGATTTAGTAATCTAAAAATACCTGCGTGGTACTTAGCGTAGTATTTTTGTATCTGGGGAACACTGACTTCCCAGTGAATGAGTTAAGCCATCTCTAACTTTAGCTATTTGGGGATGAAGGTGAGGAGTAGGACAGGAAGGGAAAAGGTGCTGTTCCCTTTGGTTTTAAGGTTTTAAAAGATTAATTTTGAGTTGTGACCTTCTTTGAAGACTAAAGAGTACGTTTCAATCAAACATATTTTCTTCATCACTTAGATTTTTGAGGCAGTGCCTAATCTTATGCTTGAATTTTAAGTCATTAAGAACTATTAATGTGAGTTCTTTACCATCAATCCAGTTGTATATTTATGTTTATACTTATTTTGTTTTATATAGGAAAAATTTTTCAACCCCAGTATTCCATCTTTGGGTCTGCGGAATGTTATTTATATTAATGAAACTCACACAAGGTAAAAAGAAATTTGTTATACGTCTAATGAACCTCAAAGGAAAAACTCCATATTATCACTTAACATAAATTAAGATAAATCTGTTTTTAGAGTGAATAGAATATGAGCTCTCCACACAAGAGGCTTTATTTAAAAATTAGAAACAGGATAGTCCCCAGAAATGGATCACTATTACCACTCTTACCTATCATTACCCCTGTTGCTCTTACAAATATCTCCATGGGAGTGTAGATGTCACTTACAATGTTCTTTAACTCATTCATATATTGACTTTTGCTTATGAGGTGTGCTAAAATGTGAGAAATATTTGTCTGAGTACAGGCATAGATTTGAATGTCCTATCTATTGTGACTGTTTTATACTTCAAAAAAGTATAAATGGTTAAAATCTGCCAATCTATATAGGGTATTAGAAGAATTTTTTCCTCTACTGAGCAAATGTTCTTTGACTTATTATTTACCTAAGACTTTTCTTTGAATTCTTACTTCCAAATTCCAGGTATATGGGAATGGGCGAGTAGATACCCAGAGGGAGAAGAAGGGCCTTTGTCCTCTGTGAAACTAGGTTACAGGATCAGGAAGGAGTGCTGGAAGGTTGGGTGCAATGTCTGTGAGGCAAGAGATTCAGCAGTGAAAATACGATCAGTCCTTATGATTCTAAGAGTAGATGCCTGAAGTAGGTAGGAAGTGGTGTGCTGAGAAATACTTGAAATTCTATGAAAGACCATTCCAAAGAATCAGATACTTAGAGTTGATGCCTTTCTGATGTTACTATTCACAATTAGTTGATGAGATCACATATGAGAATGATAATACTTGCATATATATTAAGGATTTTTTAAAAAATAGAACTAAGTTAAAGTCAAGGGGTACATTTTTCCCCATTCTCAGGCTACTCTGTTTTGTCTGTCTGTCTGTCTCTCTCATTTGTATTTAAAGGAGAGAGGAAAGACTGGTACATTAAAAATTTTTTTCTTTTTCTTGGTTAACATGACTAAGATCCTTAAGAAAAGGGATAGAGTATTTTCTTCTTGATGTAAATAGACATTCTACATATAAAGCCAAAAGGTTTGCTTGTTGCTGTCAATTAGAAGCAGTTAAGAAGATGGCATTGGCTACATTAGCTTGGAAATATGAAACTATTCATTAAAATAATCTACCTATATAGCTATTTAGTTTACATGGTACATGGCACAAAGCCTCAATACCTTTATGTGTGTGTGCACACACTAACACACTCTATTACATACAGTGTTTTCAGTCAGTAGGAAAGGAATTTCATAGAGAGCTTGGACTTCATATGTTTCAGTAATAATCTGACAATGTCCACTGAAGGAGTAGTTTAGAATGAACACTTAACATATTGGGCTAAATTTTCAGAAGACTGAGTCAAAGGAAAGGTGAAATAATGAAAGAGAGGCAAGAGGAGAGCTAAGGAGCAAGCGATTCGTAAATAATTCTCTTTCAAATGATTTTCCTTCAATTGAGGGCTCTTTTCAGAATAAATGAATTTACATATGAAATCTTTTGCTGTATCATTATGGAGGGAACAACAGTACAGCGTTATAGAATCATTACAAATGGTTTCAAGTAATTACATAATGAAGACTCATAGCATTCTTATCTGAAATCCATCTCTCCATCCTTTCATCACAACACCACATAGTCACGGTGGTTCTAGAACATGTCCTATCCCTTGGGTATGTTGAATTGGAATACGGATATTCAGATCATAGACTGGCTATGCTTGACTCCTCTCTTCTGATCAGCCTTGTTAATTCAATTTGAGAGTCAGTGATTATCTTAGAAGATAATAATTTAAAATAAATTATCAAAAATTATTCTAAATTTATCTTTTTATAGATATATAAGCTATGTAGCTTATATATCTGGATATATAAGCTATGTAGCTTATATATCTGGATATATATGTATAGGTCTATACATATATATACATATATATAGCATTCAACCTATTTGCCATTTTAGTGGTATTAATATAGTCAATTTTTTCTGTTGTTTTTACATTAAGGTTATTATTGAGTAAAGTAAGACTATTCAAGCATTAATACTCTAGGGAAAATTTGCTACAGGAGAATCCTAAGTCTTAGGAATAAGTGATATTAGGCTTTGTTTTTTGGACAAAAACTGTTTAGGTGTTCCTAGAGTACTTTTCTGCTAACTCAGTTTTGCATTGCAGGCACCGAGGATGGCTTGCAAGACGTCTTTCTTATGTCCTTTTTGTTCAAGAGCGGGATGTCCATAAAGGCATGTTTGCCACCAATGTGGCTGAAAATGTACTGAACAGCAGCAGGTGAGGGTGGGGACACTGTTTTCAAGGTGGGAGAGGCGGGGATGGACAGTAGGGGTGGGAGAGGGGAGTAGATCCTTCCATTAACTTTTGATTTCTCTAGACTCTACCCTGAGAAGTAAACACTTAACATTTAATTTCCAAAAGTTAAATGTTAAGATCCAAAGGAAATTGAGGAAAGACTAGAAAAGGGATGGTTATGGTGAACCAGTCCATGTAGGAAGAACAGCTCTGTTTTATGGATTAATAACTGAATGGGCTTCTAGTCCATGAAAGGCCAATTGTGAGCCAGGGTTCAGAGGTACACACATTTCCAGGGTTCTCTGTTTTCTGTGATGTACATGTTGGGGGCATTGCATTTCCCATTTTATAAAGCAAAGAGAAGTCAGTTTGATATATTTTTTTCCCAAATAGCTATTCAGTACCTAGGTAGTAGAAAGTCCTTGTTAGAAATCTTCAGAGAAAGAGTGTGTGTTTGCTTTCAGAGGAGCTTATAAGTGGGGGAGCTGCCTTGAACCCAGGTGAATTGGGCTGGAGGGGCAGGGGAGATTCTCCGTCTCCCCTCCAAAGGTTCCCTAGAACAAACTGACAGTGGACAGATTAATAGAAGAAAAATGTATGTGCCTTTATTAACTTGCACTGGGCATCCCAGGAAAGGGATTACCCAATGGCCCCTCAAGATTCAGAAACGTGTACATTCTTCTTCATAGGGAGAGAGAAGTGGGGGATGCAGGCGATCTTGAGGTACAGTAAATGATACTTAGGGGATTATGAACAAGCCTGGAGAATGGCAACAGCTTGGGACAGAGTTCCTCTGGGCTCCAGGGGAGTTAGATGAGGGCAGATTTTCACTGGGAACAGAGTGTCTTATTATGGAGATAACAAAAGACACCAGGCGCTCAGGTAATCTCTGGAGTTGCCCTTGGAAAGTAGATGAAAAGTCGGGATGTGGTGAGGATTTTAGTCTCCCCTTTTTTTCTGGAGGTTCGTCTTCCCTAGTTATTTATTGAGATTCTAGGGAGGGAGTTTAAGACAGTTGCATTTCTTTTGGAAGAAGTTTTCAGCTTTTTGGCTAAGATCTAGTCTAGAAATTTCCTCAGTCAAAGAAGGGAATTTCAGAGAGCCCCTCCCTGTGATTGGGACAGGAAGAAAGAGGAGGAAAGTCCTAGGTTCTGAAGCAGCTCCCAAGACTTTCCAACTACTTTTAATTGCTCAGCAAGCCCAAAGCCATACTCTGAGGTATCGTTTACTGAGCCCCACAGGGGAAATAACTAGTCCGGAATCTGGGAGTTTGGGTAAAGGTAGTTCTGTTCTGCCTCATTGGTGTGGCTCGTGGCAGCGATCAGGAGGAGAAGGAGACAAGGTGGATTGAAAGGCTGCTTTGAGTTCACAGGGCCATCTGTAGATCCTGTGAGGTGGTGGTTAAAGCCTCATTGCTGCTTGCACATAGTAGGAACTCAAGAAATAATTATTGAATGAATGAGTGGATAGTAGATAATGGAGATACAACAAACATGTTAAATACTGCGGAAACTCTCCTCACCAGATGCAATGAATGCCATTCACGAAATGAACTGGATATGTGGGTGTCCTTGGAATTGGTCTTTTAGTATTAATGAGTTATGGGGCTATGTGGAGTTTCTCTGTACCCCATTAGTCTCAACTCAGTAGCAGTGGTGGGAGAAAGCACAATTCATTGAAACTCTATTGGGTTGATTATATGCTCTGTTTTCTAGTTAAAAACTTTGATTGTATTTCATTCCATCCACGTTTTGATTAGTAACTGGGATGTTAGAAGTGGTCTAAGGATGTTTACCCTCATGTTTTCCCCTAAATGAAGTGAAAGATTTATAAAGCTGGATTACATTTTTCCTTTTTACCTCACTATTTTGATCTTTTTTTTTTTTTTGCGGTACCAGGGATTGAACGCAGGGGTGTTCTACCTCCGCGCTACGCCCCCGGCCCTATTTTTTATACTTTATTTTGAAACCGTGTCTCACGAAGTTGCGGAGGGCCTCACTAAGGAGAGAGAGAGAGAGACAGAGAGACAGAGAGACAGGGAGAGAGAGAGCGAGAGAGCTGAGGCTGGCCGCGAACCCGGATCCTCCGGTCTCCGCCTCCCAAAGTACTGGGATTACAAGCGTGCGCCACCACGCCCGGCTACTATTTTGATCTTGAGCTATGCCATTTTTGAGTTACTAGCTTGATTTGAAAAACAATTTTTAAATATTTCTGTTCTCTTTGATACCTCCCAGAGAGAAACGTGTGTTCCCCATAATGTAAGTGGACCATTCAATTCACAGTTGTCACCTAATTGTTAAGTTTATCTTCCAAATTCTTCAGGGATTCATTGGATTTGGGAATATGAGACCCTATGCTTTTTAACTTGAGCATATTGTACCTTGATTTTATTGTTTCATGGTACCACATATTAAAGAGAATGTACATTTTGTCTTGTGATTCATAGTTGCAGTTCAGAGAATGTGGAACCCGGAATGCAACATAATTACTAGTTACATTGTCTGCCTTTCCATTTTCCATCAGAGTACAAGAGGCGATTGCTGAAGTGGCTGCTGAATTAAACCCTGACGGTTCTGCCCAGCAGCAATCCAAAGCCATCCAGAAAGTGAAAAAGAAAGCCAAAAAGATCCTTCAGGAAATGGTTGCCACTGTCTCACCAGGGATGATCAGGTATTAAGAAGGGAAGCAGAAGATTTCACCCAGAGCCAGTCTGTTTTGAACAAGTAGGACTGAATGTTGGATTATCCTTTCCTTGTGCAATGCTCATTGAACAAAAGATATATGTTAAACCCAACTCTTCTTTATATTCCTATTAAACTTCCATGTGAAGTAGCACCGTGGTAAGCTTCAAGGTGCCTTAAACTTTGTTAATAGATGCCCTCGGGCACTATTGCAAACGCCTGCTCACCACCGTTTGTGAGTCAAGCCTCACGTAGCCATGTCTTAAAGGGAGGGGTTTACTTGCATTAGAGGGATCATTCTGCTCACTAAGTATTAGCTTGGTCATTTGCCTTTGAAGTGTAAAGCATTATTAGAGTGAAATGTGATTTTAGTTCATAATAAGTGGATACTTCTCTAAGTAGTGTGTTTTTATTTATTTATTTTTTTATTTTTTTGCGGTACTGGGGATTGAACCCAGAGGCATTCTGCCTCTGAGTTACACCCCCAGCCCTATTTTTTATTCTTTATTTTGAAACGGTCTAAGTTGCGGAGGGCCTCACTAAGTAGCTGAGGCTGGTGGAGAACCTGCGATCCTCCTGTCTCCACCTTCCAAGTCCTGGGATTACAAGCGTGCGCCACCACACCCGGCTAGTAGTGTGTTTAGTTAGCACACTACTAATTCTGCAGTTCAGATACACTGGTGTGCATGTGCACACATGCAGTTATTTACAAGTGCTCTTAAGGTTGTGGCTTCAGAAACTGAAGTAGACAAAAGTTGACTATATATATATATATATATATGCATATGGATTTAAATTTTTGTTTTTACTTCCTTTCAGACTGACCGGGTGGGTGCTGCTAAAGCTGTTCAATAGCTTCTTCTGGAACATTCAAATTCACAAGGGTCAACTTGAAATGGTTAAAGCTGCAACCGAGGCAAGGATTTCTATGAATCTGTTACTCTGTTTTCCCTTTGTTTGTAAAGTGATTTTAGAATTTTTTTAGAAATTCTTTCTTGTATAATATTGTGCATTTCAACCATTTGGAAAGTTTTCCTGTTTTGGGATAACTGCCGTGGCTGTGTACTTGGGGAGGAGAAGGGGTTAAAGAAGGACCTACCAGCAACATTCAGGGTTCCTTTTGTAAGTTACCTTGCAACTCCCCTCAAAATCAGGTAGGGCAGTCCTGTTTTATACATGAGGAAATAGAGGCACAGATAAAGGAATTGTCTCAGGTCACAGATAATAAGTGATTTGCCCAGGATTTCAGACCAAGCCTGACTTCAAAAACCTGAGCTCTTTTTCCATGATTAAGGCTGCCTCTTATAAGAGGAATAGGGTCAATTCGAAGTCATGAGTGCTCTTCTCCTTCCCCCAACTTCTTCCTCCCTCCCTCCCTCCCTCCTTCCCTTCCTCCCTTCCTTCTTTTTTTCCTTTTTGTGCTAGTAGGGATTGAACCCAGGGGAATTCTATCTCTGAGCTACACCCAAGCATTATTTTATTTTTTATTTTGAAACAGAGTCTCACTAAGTTGCTGAGGGCCTTGCTAAGTTGCTGAGGCTGGTCACACACCTGCAGTCCTCCTGTCTCAGCCTCCCAAGTACTGGGATTACAGGCGTGCGTCACCACGCCCCGCTCCATTTCTGTTGCTATCATTGTTCTTATGCTTGGCTATATAAGTATTAAATTGAAAAAAGTTCATATTACTGGGAAATATTTTTTAAAGAGAGTCACCAGTTAGCCAGTGTTTGAGTGATTCTAACCAGGTATGCAGCTGTAAAGCACCATTGAACTTTACATTTGAATTTTAAATTTGACATCTCTCTCTTTATTAGACGAATTTGCCGCTTATATTTCTACCAGTCCATAGATCCCATATTGATTATCTGCTGCTCACTTTCATCCTCTTCTGCCATAACATCAAAGCACCTTACATTGCTTCCGGCAATAACCTCAACATCCCGATCTTCAGGTAAGATCAGCTTACTTTGAAATTTAAGATATCAAAAAGATTGTGTTTTGAATTTTTACTGATACCTTTTGATGCATGTTATTGTAAAGATGACAGCTCTTTTTCTTTTAATATTATAAAAGTAATGCTTGTTTATTATGTCAAATTTGGATAGTGCAAAAAAGCATTAAGACTATCACCAATATTTATGTATTTTGTATGGGATAGGCGGTGAATTGTGAATGTCTTAACTTGATGAGAAATATTTATCAAGTGGATAAAAGACAGTCAGAAAGGTAGGAGGTAGATCACTGTCCCAGTCCTGGCAGTAGGGAAGTGAGGTGGTGGCAGTGAGTGGTGGTGGTATAAAGATAAATAAGAGCCGGGTGTGGTGGTGCACGCCTCTAATCCCAGTACTTGGGAGGCTGACCTCTAACCCCAGTATTGGGAGGCTGACCTCTAATCCCAGTACTTGGGAGGCTGACCTATAATCCCAGTACTTGGGAGGCTGACCTATAATCCCAGTACTTGGGAAGCTGAGACAGGAAGATCGCAGATTTGAGGATAGCCTCAGCAAATAGTGAGACTCTCATCAACCTAGTGAGACCCTGCTTCAAAATAAAAATAAAAGCTGGGCGTGTTGGCACATGCTTGTAATCCCAGTACTTGGGAGGCTGAGACAGGAGAATTGCAGGTTCGCAGCCAGCCTCAGCAACTTGGTGAGGCCCTCCGCAACTTAGTGAGACCCTGTTTCCAAATAAGAAATAAAATTGGGTTGGGGGTATAACTTGGAGGTAGAATGCCTCTGGGTTCAATCTCCAGTACCAAAAATAAATAAATAATAAAGTAAATAAAAATAAAATATAGGGCTGAGGGTGTAGCTCAGAGGTAGAATGCCCCTGAGTTCTATCCCCAGTACCACACACACACAAAAAAAGATGAATAAGAATGACCATACCTGACACTTTGACATAACAGAGCAAGAAACATCTAGAAAGCACAATATGCCATGACAGGTGTTTTTCAGAGGTTTTCAGGAGAACACAGTTGCATTCCATTCAGAGGAAACCCCTGCGCAAAGGCAGAGGTCCGAGAGCATGGTGTGGTTGGGGAGTGCTGGACAGTGAGGTGAGATGAGAACATGGGATGCCAGAGCAAGGATCCGAGGCTGGAGGTGCTGGCTGCGTAGGTACGAGAGCTAGATCAAAGAAGCAGGCTCTAGGCCAAGAGTTTAAAGCCCATTCTGTACTTGAGAACTGACATGTTTGGATTTGAATTTTGACAATTCTGAGTCTGTTATAATAGTTTAGGCAACTGGTAATGAGGACTTAATAGTGTGACAGAGCTTTTGAAGAGGAGGACGTACATTTGAAGAGTAGTTAGTAAGTTGAATTTATAAGACTCGATGCGCCGGGCGTGGTGGCGCATACTTGTAGTCCCAGTACTTAGGAGGCGGAGACTGGAGGATCCAGATTCGAGGCCAGCCTCAGCTACTTAGTGAGGCCCCCCGCAACTTTGTGAGACCCGGTTTCAAAAGTATAAAAAATAGGGCCGGGGGTGTAGCTCAGAGGCAAAACACCCCTGGGTTCAATCTCTGGTACCGCAAAAAAAAAAAGACTCAATGCTGGTGGGGGTGGGGGGGGAGAGAGAGAGACAGAGAGAGAGAGAGAGAGAGAGGAAGAGGCTAAGGATAGGCTCTACCTCCTAAGGGTTCCACCACCTCCCCATAGCACCATCGTCTGGGGACTAAGCTTTTAATCTAATACATGCTCTTTTGGGGGGACATTTAATATCTAAACCTATCAGTAGCTAACCAGACTCAAGTGATCAGCAGAAGAGAAGCCATTTACTCATATAGTCGGTGATATTTATCCAGCTTTGCTTCACACAAAAGCAAACAAGACACGTGGTCCTTACCATTGACAAGTAGGCCACCAGCCACCAGCCACACCTGCGATGGGCCCTGCAGGACAGACATTCTTTCCCAAGGATTAGATTACCTGTTTCTTCTCCAAGGAACCCGGGAAGCTGAACTAGAAAGTCATCAGAAAGTGCTGAGAGGCATCTCGGAGTGAAGAGGAGGATACCATTGGCTCCAGAGAAGCCTTGCTTGTCTGCTAATCAGAGTGACTCACCTGCTCATTCCCTCCACGTCCGGTTCTCAGCTAGGCTCTTTTGAAAGTGCTTCACGAACACTTGTGACTTATTTTCATGAACTGTATGTCAGTCATTTCTTAGCTCATCCTTCCCTCAGACTCAGCAGACTATAGATAAGCTGGCCTGTTTATGTGGAGCTTCCTTTTGTTCCATTCCAGTCTACACAGTCACAAACCACTTCCCAGGCTGCATTGTTTTTGTGAATGGCTCATCCCATTCATTATGAATTTATTCTGCAAAGTTTTAATTTCAAAGAGTCATACTAAGCTTTGGCAACATCTTACCATGGTCTCTTTGGACTGTAGAGGCTACCAAAAATATATATTTTAATGTTTAATTTAATATCACTTTATATTAATAGGAATATTAATAGTTATTTTTATTTCTATATTTCTATATTTGAAAATAATAGAAAGAGGCTGTAAGTTTAGGAAAGTTGACTTAGAAAATTTCAACTTCATCTTGAAATTCATCAATGTTGCAGAAAGAGACATAGGGCTGTGAACAGAATTGTTTTATTCCTATGTGTGTGTAAATGGAGCCAGTTTTCATTTCATGTTTTGTAAAATGATTATACTCAGTTTAACAAAATTATCCTGTCTCACAGGGATCTTCTTTAAGCCATAGTTATTTGAGAACATTTCCCCAAGGAGATTATGTTTATTTTGTAGATTTTTGCAACTTTGCAGTGGAACAATTTCAGTGTGTTTAGGGGTCCGTTATCTTGAGATCCCAGGCAGGGTTTTGAGATTTAGAAGCGTTTCATAATCCTCTTCAAATCTGTACTATCACCTTTGTGGGGTAATATATCATGAAATTCCTTTTGGTTTGGAACTGATGTAATAAAACATTACATGCAGTGAGATTCCAAAAGCTGATGAATTATGTCAGCGGATGAGAATGTCAGCAACACGGACGATGAAAGAACGTCTGCTTTTCACCGCCAGCACCCAGACGGCACATGTGGTTTATATCCAGATGGCAAATGTTTTGAAGCAACTTGGAATTTGAGCATTCTATTTCTATTTTTCCTTATAAATAATTTGTGCATTCTTGAATTTATAGTACCTTGATCCATAAGCTTGGGGGCTTTTTCATACGACGGAGGCTAGATGAAACACCAGACGGACGGAAAGATATTCTCTACAGAGCCTTGCTGCACGGGGTGTGTATGATCTCTAATTATCCTTTCAGCCATTACGTCAGCTATCCCAGTGGAAGGAAAAAGAGATTTGATCAAGTTGAGATTTTTAGAAAAATGTTCTCTGAATAATTTGAGTGATTATTGCTTAGGTATGAGTTTGATTTTTTTTTATAATCACCAAAATACAGTATGGGCTTGCTGCTCTATTATTGGTGTGGGTAAAAGGTTATAGTTTTTCTGTGTTCTTAAGATTTTTTTCTGAGCTCATTCTGAGTTGAATGGCCTTGAATTCATGGTTTGCTTTCTCCTTACATCCTAGCACATAGTTGAACTGCTTCGGCAGCAGCAGTTCTTGGAGATTTTCCTAGAAGGCACGCGCTCTAGGAGCGGGAGGACCTCCTGTGCTCGGGCAGGACTCTTGTCAGTGGTGGTAGATACTCTGTCTACCAATACCATCCCAGACATCTTGATAATACCTGTTGGAATCGCCTATGATCGGATCATCGAAGGTCACTACAATGGCGAACAACTGGTAAGGGATCTGCCTGTACAAGTCATCTTTAATTTTCAAGTGTTGCTTTTCGATGTAGCTATGATCATGTGGATTTGCTTTTGGAATTCACGGAGGTCCCCCCAACTTTTAGAGCAGTGTCTGGAACACAGTTGGATGGGCCTGGTGTGTAGCCCTCCTCTCCTGTGTCAGCGTGGGAGGGAGTGCTCACATGGTGTTGTGCACTTTGAGGAAGTGGCAGATTAGATGTGTCAGTGCAGGCTTTGGTCATGGGACTGGAGAAGGAAGACCACTTGCCCCCGAGTCATCGTCTCTGCTTCGGGGGTTTCTCTGTGGCTTGCTTTCCCCAGGCCTACTGTTTATGTGTGGATTTTAGTTAAGTCTGAAGAACTGATGGTTCATGTTGGCAAAGCAACTACAAATTAATTTGTGTTTTTTTCAGTAAACTTTGTATTCAAATAGTTACCGAAGAGCACACAAATCATAAGCATGTAGATTGAATGATCACAAATGAACAACACACTTTTGTAAACAGCACCTAGATGAAGGAACAATATTGTTAGGACCCCAGAAATCCCTCTCGTGCCTGTCTTATTTTTTATTTTTTTTTTGTGTGTGGTGCTGGGGATTGAACTCAGAGGCATTGTACCTCTGAGCTTACACCCCCTACCCTATTTTATTTTTTATTTGGAAACAAGGTCTTGCTAAGTTGATCTGAGCCTCACTGAGTTGCTGAGGCTGGCTTCAAACCTGTGATCCTCCTGTCTCAGCCTCCCAAGTATTGAGATTACAAGCGTGTGCCACCACGCCCAGCCAATGCCCCTCTTATTTTTAGCCCCTCAAGGATAATCGCTTGTCTGACTTCTTACAGAACAGATTTGTGTTGCCCACTGTCAAGCCTTCTGGAAATGAATTAATACAGCGTGTGTTTTTTGCATATGGTTTCCTCTGTTCAAACAGGTGCTGGGAGATTCATCCACGTTGCTGCATAGTTTGTTCTTACAGCTGTGCAGTATTCCAGTATATGCATAAACCATAACTTATCAATTCTACTGCTTAAAAACAAGTTTGGCTGTGACCATTCTTATACATTTCTCTTAAAGACCATGTATATTCATTTCGTTTGGGTATGTATCTAGGAGGGCAACTATTAGATCATAAAGTATCTGCATATTCAGCTTTAGTAAATGCTGTGGAACACTTTGCCCAAATGGTTTTACCAACCCATTCCTATCAGCAGTGTGAGAGTGCCAGTGGAATTTAACTTTTCTCTGATTTAATGTAGAAGTTTTAGCACAGGACTTATTTCAAGCTCACTGCTTCAAATATGTCAGAAGCTCAAGGACACTTGATAATTGGAGGCTTAAAAAAATTAAGTGGTAAGACCTCATGCTGTCAGTGTGTCCTGCTTTACCCCGTGTCTTATGTAGAGTAAATACTCAGTAAATGCTTTCTAAATCAGTAGTCAGCTCAAAGGCCACTGTGAAGCTGACTTGAGCATCTCATGGCCTAAAGTTAGGTGTTTAGACTCTGGTAATTGGCAGGCCTCAGATAAGTGGCCTCTATGACTTGTTTTTTTTTAATCTGAGAAATTGCAGAACAGTTTTTCAGTGTATTAGGTCATTTTATCCTTCACCGGTTTTCTCACCAGTTTTCACCTGTCTTTTTGTGAATTATGTGCACATTGTACTAAATGAGCTAGTAGTAAATGTTTTTCATTGACCCAGTTACCTCTCCCAGTGACGTGATTACCTCTTTTAGTATCTTTGAATACTAAACATTTTTTTGACAGGTCTCAGTTACTGAATACATTATCTTTCTTTATTTATCATTTTCTTTTTCAAGGTGAATCTCCAGTTCTTATAAAAAATTATTCTTCGGAAAACAGAGTATTTGCATATGTTAGCTTTGTTTCTCACCCTGGTATTTTTTCACCATTGGAATTAGGGCAAACCTAAGAAGAATGAGAGCCTTTGGAGCGTAGCAAGAGGTGTTATTAGAATGCTGCGGAAAAACTACGGCTACGTCAGAGTGGATTTTGCACAGCCATTTTCCTTGAAGGTGAGAGTCTATCAGCTGAGCTCTGTGAAAGCATTGGCCTGCAGAAGAAAGATCTGTGCTCTCGTCCTGGGGTTAACCCCACCGCTGCTATGTGACTGGGGCCTCCCTTTCCTGTTCTGCAAAAAGGACTATCATAAATTGGCATTTCTAAAATTTTCCCATCAAAATGTGCCCATTGACCTAAGAGATTGAGATTCTTTGGGAAAAAACAGGCTCAATGTTTATTGCCATTTTTTTTAAATTCATGAGAATCTTGCATATGCTTTGTTATATATTTGGTATTTTATATTATTTTTAAAAATTGCATTTAGGGACATTTTTCAAAATACCTCCCCTAAAAGCTGGGTAAGAGCCGGGCGTGGTGGCGCACGCTTATAATCCCAGTACTTGGGAGGCGGAGACCGGAGGATCTGGGTTTGAGGCCAGCCTCAGCTACTTAGTGAGGCCCTCTGCAACTTCGTGAGACCCGGTTTCAAAATAAAGTATAAAAAAATAGGGCGGGGGGTGTAGCTCAGAGGTAGAGCGCCCCTGGGTTTAATCTCTGGTACCACACACACAAAAAAAAAGCTGGGTAAAATGGACAGTTAGGATGATGCAGTACCCTGCTGAGTGGCCTCCAGTGCCCATGTATTCCAAGGGAGTGTCCTCATTAGAAGTCCAGGGCTGCCCGTTCCATGAGGTCTTGCCATCTTAAACTCCTTCAGTTTTCAAATTGGTCAAGGAGAAAGAAAAGGGTGGGTAAGGAGCCCAGAGATAAGGAACAGAGGCATCACCTCTCCTCCTCTCCACTTCTTGTCTCAACTTTTAAAAGATTCTAAATGCTGTGCCAGATTCTTTCTGGTCTTAAGTGCTTTCAGCTTAGAGAAACCTCATCATTTCTTACCACTTTATTATTATTATTATTATTATTATTATTGGTATATTTTTAAACCATTGCGCAGCTTCTCTATCTTATTATGATTTGCTTTTTTATTGAGATTCTTTTAGATATTATGTGACCCTCACTCAGATTGTCAGATTTCCTTCAAACAGTATGGTTGTCTCTATTTTCACTATTACTAATATTGGGAATGTCAAATAATTTCCTTGAAGATGTGAGAGAAGTTAAGATATTTCCTTTAATTTTTAAATGATTTTATTCAAGCACACCATTTTGTTGTTTGAATCTTCAGTTCTTAAATTTCATATTCAGGAAGGTTTCGTGAATCATTTTGCACTTCTGAGGACAGTTTAGAATACGGAGAGTATCCCAGGCTCTGTAGCATGGCCCACTTTATAAACAGTTCCTTTGTGAAAGTGAGCTAGTGAAGCCGAGCCTGGTGGCACATGCTTGTAATCCCAGTACTTTGGGAGGCGGAGACCGGAGGATCCGGGTTCGCGGCCAGCCTCAGCTCTCTTGCTCTCGCTCTCTCTCTCCCTGTCTCTCTCTCTCTCTCTCTCTCCTTAGTGAGGCCCTCCGCAACTTTGTGAGACCCGGTTTCAAAATAAAGTATAAAAAAATAGGGCTGGGGGTGTAGCGCGGAAGTAGAACGCCCCTGCGTTCAATCCCCGGTACCGCAAAAAAAAAAAAAAAAGATGAAAGTGAGCTAGTGAGAGTATTGATCATGTTGTATTTTCTTTTTTTCAGGAATATTTAGAGAGCCAAAGTCAGAAACCTGCGTCTGCTCCACTGTCTCTGGAGCAAGCATTGTTACCAGCCATACTTCCTTCAAGGTAAGATTTGTGACAATTTTTACGTTAACTCAACTGTCAAATAACTATTATTTCTAACATTGCCTAGAGAAGGAGGTTAACTTATTAAGAACATGCTTCTTGTTCACTTTCTCACTGAAGTGACTTTTCTCTTGATCTGATAAAGGATATTGAAATGCTGTGTTTTCATATTAGTTTGGAGGTTTTTGATTATTTGCACATAAAATCCTTTTGATTTTGTAAGTCATGTAGGAGTTCTTATTTGATTTATGCTTCTGAATGTTTGAACTAAATTCTTTTTGATAGTAGCTTAGGTTATGCATATTGTACATAAGTGAGACATATAAAATAGTTTTGCTATTTGGATTTTCCAGAATTCATATTAAATTACAACTTAGAGAAATGGAATATGAGGTTCTTCCTTTAATATGTGAAAGTGTTGTGTTTTCAGACATGTTTTAAAATATGACATCTTGCTTTCTTCATTCTTTCTGCCAGTGGATTTTGGAAGTGATATAGCCATAGATTATTTAGTCATAACTAGATAACATCATTTTCAGGAGAGTATATTAAACATAATATATATAATGGAGGAAAGCAACCCATAGAGATAATCTATTTGTGGTTTAAATATAAGATATGTAGTAAGTTGAAGTATCTAAGTCACTTATAGATTATTCCCATATAATTGGCCTTTTAAAAGAGTGGGCTGCGGAAGGCTGATGTAATAAAATCTTTTCAGACCTAATGATGCTGCTAACGAAGGTGCAGACACACCCAATAATGAGTCCAGAAATGCAGCAGAAGAATCCTTCCGAAGGAGATTGATTGCAAACCTGGCCGAGCACATTCTTTTCAGTAAGTAGAATTCCACACCCTTCGGTTCTGCAGTTCAGATCCGGTACGGTGCAGTGCACACCATTCAGGCTCTGGAATCCTTTGAGGTTAATTTTCTTTTCCAGGTCTGTTACCTAATCCACAGGTGGTGATAGGTAAATTATTAGAAAGAAGGCAATGCTAGGGGACTTGAGGGAACATGAGTACGACATCTGACAGTGTCTGATAAGTGGTGGATGCTCATGTGATATTGAGCTTTTTTAAAAATGGTTTTGTCAAAATGATTTTTGGCCTCTTGCTTATGAATGTGACTTTAGAACTAATCTGTGCTGGAACAGCTGGGTTTGTAGCTGCATATCCTTTTCTCCTCTGACCCCTTGAGTATTTTTATTCAGCAAATATTGAGTGGCTATTATGCATAAAGCTTTGTTTCAGCTGTGGAGAAAACAAACTGAATCCTTAATGGTTCTGCACTTAGAGCTTCTGCTCTTCTCAGTGGAACAGTTGTGCACAAATTCTTCAAGTCAGCATGGCCCTGAGTGGCTTGTGAGGTGAGGATGCTGTGAGCCTTCCTTAAATTCTAAGTTGCAGCATTGTGAGCTATTACAGAGACTGCTTTAAAATCCCACGGTACCGTGGGGCTCAGCTCCCGTGGGATCTTCTCACCATTTCCTGGACCGCAGCCCGGGTCAGACTCGGCACTTCTGCTGACGCCATGGTGGAGGGCACCTCTCCTCAGCTCGCTCCTTCTGCTGTGGCTGCTCTTTTTCCAACTTGACTCTGAACCAGAGGAGTCACCTTCCTTCTTCCCACCTTCCTTTCCTCCATTCCTCGCTTCCCTCCCTTCAGTGCTAGGGATCCACCCCAGGACCTCACACATGCTAGGCATGCACTCTGCTGCTGAAATAGCCCCAGACCAGAAGGTTCTTTCTTAAGCACAGTGGATTGTATGTTTCCCTTGCCTAAGATCAGAATGCAAAAAATAATACATCCTAATTCTTGAAAAATAAAGATGAAATAGACAGCAAAACCCACTACCCAAATAGCCAGTGGTGTTGCTGTCTAGTTTCTAAAAATACTTTTTCAGTTTTGTATTGTGCTTTTAACAATATTGATTGTCTTAACTCTTTATATAAAAATCTTCTTTTTAATTGCTGTAAATGTGGTACTGGGTACGTTTTTTTTTTTAAACACTGGAGACAACTTCATTCATGAATTCTTTGTCATGTCTCAGAAAACTCAAATGATATCTTTATTTTAGATTATTCCAAGAATGTTCACATAATTGGTCTATATGATGGTGATTTTCTACAAATTCAAAGTGTTGGGTTATGCACTATAGGTGTTACCAAACATATTTCTGTGCCCCTGCTCCCCATCTCTGGGCCAAGCTGAGGAGCGAGGGGTATAGCTCAGCAGTGGAGCACTTGCCTAGCACACACGATCCCTGGGTTTTATCCCCAGCACTGCCCCCTCCAAAAAAAAGAAAAAAAAAAAAACCAAACAACAACAAACCAGACTCCTCCAGGCCAAAATGAAAAGATGAAACGAAGGTACATTGAGCACCCACCACTGTGAGCCCTCGCCAGGTCACCGTTTTATTCTTACATAGCCCATTGAACTAAACAGTGTTTTTGAAACCAAGGCTCAGAAATGTACGTAAGTTGCCCCGAGTCATGAAATTAATTAGTGTAGAATTAAGGATTTGAGCCCAGGCTTTTCTGACTTCAAATCCACTTTTTTCCTTTCCCTAAAACTTCATTTTAACATGGCCCATACCTGCAAGAAGAGTGAAGTCGACTTGTAGTTATGATAGACTGCAGCCAGGAACAAGTCAAGAAACATGAACCCGAGGGCCGCTCCTACTTTGGCTCTTGGTATTTCAGTAAAGGTGTCTCCTGGTCATTCAGGAACCTAATCCCATCGGCCTGCATTGAAGGTGGACCTGTCTCAGACTGGCATGATGCATAGTGATCTCTCACTAGATTCCCTTGTACCAGAACGCTGTGTGATGTCATACCTTGCTTTCGTAAGTCACAGAGGAAATGTGGTTGAGGACTTTTACAGTTTTAAACATTCTTATTTAAAATTAAGGTACTTTGAAAAGGCTTTAGCTGTATTAGAGAAAAAGTGCAACTAAAGCTTTGTGTTTGCTTCCAGCTGCTAGCAAGTCCTGCGCCATTATGTCCACCCACATCGTGGCATGCCTGCTCCTCTACAGACACAGGCAGGTATGTTAGCGACGTTCTTGCAGTTTAGCAGAAAGCCTGAGAATGTTTTGTCAGCTGTTCAGATTACTTACTCAAGGTAGATTTGGCTCACTCCTGGCTAATACCATGAGATAAATTGTGAAATAAACTAAGGACCTGCCCAAAGGAGTTAATAAACCTGGTGAAGGGAGAAATCTACATGAATATAAAAAGTTGGACCACTTAATTTATATAGTAATAAGACATTCTTTGATTAATGTGGTTAGTGTAAATAAGGTATATTTTAATGACACATAGTGTGTGTTCTGATAGCGAACAGTTTCTCAGTAATTTGATTGTATGTTAGAGCCACTCACCTCCCTCCCACAATACGCTCAAACAGGCTCCCCGATGGGACAGGTCATGTCTGTCTTGTTCCCAGTCATTTCTTAGTGTCAGACATAGTGTTGATATTTGGTCTCCACATAAACATTTGTTGGATAAATGTTAAAAGTGAAGGAAATTCTTGCTAAAAAATAAGCACTTCTTACTTTCAGACAGTTTTCCCTTCCTTTTGTGATCTTACGTGCTTGTATCATGTAATGTGGCTAGAGTGTTCTCTGGCATGTGGAATACCATGACTTTCCTGGGGACCAGCTTTTGAAGCCATCATCTGCCTTGCTCTGCGCTGGGGTGGGCCTATTTCTCTAAGTGCCAGCAACAAGCTGCAGGGAAGCCAAGGGCAGGGGAACATGCTGGAAGGAGGTTTTCTGCCATCATGAGACCATTTCTGTCTCTGTCTTTAGGGAATCAATCTCTCCACATTGGTAGAAGACTTCTTTGTGATGAAGGAAGAAGTCCTGGCTCGTGATTTTGACCTGGGGTTCTCAGGAAATTCAGAAGATGTAGTCATGCATGCTATACAGCTGCTGGGAAACTGTGTCACAATCACGCACACCAGCAGGAATGATGAGTTTTTTATTACTCCCAGCACAACTGTCCCGTCAGTCTTTGAGCTCAACTTCTACAGCAACGGGGTGCTCCACGTCTTTATCATGGAGGCTATCATAGGTATGTCAGGCCCTGAAATATTTTCAGACATTTTCTTAGAAAGTACAAGGGCCTAAAACACAAAGCGGTGTCTACTTTGGCTTAGATGACAGCCCTTGTTTGGGGAAATGCGTCATTGTTTTTAGTTTTAAAATGAAAACATAATCTGCTGCTGTATCACTATTTATAACTATAATGGGTAATGACTGAATCACTGCATGCATAGTATTACACTTACTACTATGGAGGAAAGATACGGTGGTTTGCTGTCCAGGAGCTCGTCATCTAATTGGGACAACACACTCCAAGGGCAGTGAAGAGAGTGGAGGGTTCATGTGATTGAGAGGACACAGAGGAAGGAGATCAGAGGGGAATAAACCCTTGGGAAGGCCTTCCATGGCACTGGGATTGCATGGAATCATAACACTTGAATCCTGTGGGGTCTTCTCTACAAACGCAGGCCATTGTTTTTGACATGTTAACACTTTTTAAAGGTAATCCAAGTTAGTAGAGCCAGTTGAAGTTTGTCTTGGGGACCAAGTGCTGGTGAGTTCATTGTTGCTTCTATTTCCTCAGCCTGCAGCCTTTATGCTGTTGTGAATAAGAGGGGCTCCGGAGGGCCTGCCGGCGCCCCTGGCAGCCTGATCAGCCAGGAGCAGCTGGTGCGGAAGGCTGCCAGCCTGTGCTATCTGCTCTCCAATGAAGGCACCATTTCTCTTGTGAGTGAAGGCTCTTCTGTATTACCTGTTCTGTAAACCACCTTTGTTTTTCTCTTAGAGAACTTTTGGTCCATTATTGCAGCTTTCTGTTCCATTCCTGGGTTGCAGTGACCACCAGACCCCTATGGCATTGGCCGTCTTGGTCTGTATCTGGCTCACTGCCTCCGTGATTTCTTCATGTGGCTAAGAGGCGTGAGAGGACAGATTGTTTGGTGTTCTCAGTTGGTCAGACACAGTCATTGAACCCTTCCTGTGCATAAGGCACTGGGTCAGCGGTTTGTCAATAATTAACACACTACCTGTGGATAATGGAACCACAGGTGATAAGAGTCAGAAACAGCCTCAACAGTCGTCTGTTCAGCCCCTCTCTGTTTACAAACTAAGGCCCAGCAGCACGAGTGAGCACTTATTTTATACACCAGCAGTTTTAGACATTTGAAACAAGCCATATATATACATATTAAGCAATATATTTTGCCCTCTCAAAATTGTCAAGTAGAGTTCATATTATATATGTATTCTAATATTCTCTTTCCCTTTTATGAATCTGTCTTCGGACATTTACAAGAAAATGTTTTTTGAGTACAGCCCTTCCCTACATCTCCTTGTGTATGGTGGCTGGGGAACCTGCTTTCCATGAAACCTTGAGTGGGAAGACGGAAAGGGACGGGCACAGATAAGGATTCTAAAACTGGCCTCATCCTTTCCCTGGGGCTTTTTGAGTTATTGGTGTATTTCCTTATTCACTAACTTTGTGAACAATATTTATTATTAAATGACTTTTGCAGAGAGATTGTCTTATAAAGAAAAAGAAACAGGCTGTGGGCCTGAGAAGCCGCCCTTTACAGGACTGGCTCCACTGGGGTAGAGACTCGAGCTCAGGAGCGCCCTCTGCAGGTGGTGCCACATCACACATGCTGTGGAGAAACGGGTCTCTTTTGGGTTTGTCCATGATCAGGCATTCATCAAGAGGTGGACATCAGGAATCACAGGGCTTGCCCAGGGAAGTTAAGTGATAGCATGCAAGGATCTGGCACATTTACATTTAAATGACTCTTTTTTTCAGCCCTGCCAGACGTTTTACCAAGTTTGCCATGAAACAGTGGGCAGGTTTATCCAGTACGGCATTCTTACCGTGGCAGAGGTGAGAGGCAGAGTCTTCCTTTATTTGTCTTTATTTAGTTTCTTGTTCTTCATTTTCTTATCTTTCTACCAATTATTTAAACCAACATTTCTACCAATTATTTTAACCAATAATTACATTTGGTACATGGTCATGTCCAGGTGAGAGAAGAGAAAAATAAGAATGGCAAGAATAAATGTCTTTTGGGATTGTTTAATAGTTTGGTTCCTTTTGTGCAAGTGGTACTGTCTAAAAAATATCTGGACTTGATTCTTTAACATCCAGAAGTTGCATTCTAAGACAAGATGTAACACACATCCCAGCGAGCTTGTAGCTTGCAAATATGCATTTTTCACTTTTGAGATTTTAACTTTAGATAGATTTAGTGTAGAGGGAAGGGCCTGGAAAAGTAGGTTTCAATTTAGAAGTTGTGAAAGTATTTTTATTTGATCTGTTTGGTAGCTCTTTCCCCAACCCCCCACCCCATCTTCTTCCCCTGCTATCTTCGGAGTGACGTTTGTTTATAGAGGGAGGTGGGTTGGCATTAAGAATGGCTAAACAGAGAAGGCTTGGGGGGGGTCTGAGAAGAGGACTGCCTTCTCTGGTCCAGCTGGGCAGTCGCTCATGTGCCTGTGCACATTTGTTTACTATTGGCGGTCTCCTTGGCATAGCAAGATGACCAGGAAGATATCAGTCCTGGTCTTGCAGAGCAGCAGTGGGACAAGAAGCTTCCTGAACCCTTGTCTTGGAGAAGTGATGAAGAAGACGAAGACAGCGATTTTGGTGAGGAGCAGCGAGATTGCTACCTGAAGGTACTTTGGTGAAGAATTCAGGGGTGCGTTGCAGTGATGAGTTGAGGTTTATGTTGCAGCTAGATAAACTGGGACCCTGTCGTCTCATTTGTATTGCAAGCACTCACTAACTAGCTCCAGTAGCTTCTGTCTGGTGAAGACACTCGAACTGCTTCAATTAATACCTTAAATTGCTCAGTTTGGGGATTGGTAAGTGGAAAAGGAAGCAGAGTTGAAAAGCCAGGAAAGGGAAGACAGAGGGGGCACCTGTCACCACTGTCTGTGTCACAAAATCCATAGGTCATACTTGTTCACCCACACTCGCACCCACTCTCCAGGAGGCGCTATTTTTGTTCCAGTTGACATTTAGAAATTCTCTCTTTCCATTTAAGTATTACTGGTTTCAAGATCAGGCAGTGATCTTGCTTCTACACTCCAGAGGGGCTTAAATGAACCTGCACGCGAGAGCCACCATTGCCACCACTGTCCTTGGTGCTGGACTGTGGGCAAAGGCCCGTGGGGTATATAGAAACTGGGAACTGGGAGGGTCCAGGATGGTTTTGGGGGGGTGTCTATCCTTATGTCCACTTGCACACTTGAGTGGCTGTTGAGCCCAGACTTGGAACTCCGCAGAGCCCAGCCTCAGGGCCAGCTATGTGCAGTGATGACAGTATTATGTCATCCAATTGTGAAAATTTCTTCTAGGTGACTGTTCAGTGAACACAGGCCCCAAATGCTATAAAAGTAAATGCTTGCAACAAAGAGCACATTTCAGAGTCAGCAGTTGTTTCCAACAGAGAGAGTCTGCGGGAGGAGTGGCAGGCGGCTTTCACATAGCGCTAGTGTGAGTGGCCGCCCTCTCCAGGTGCGGGTCTCCAGAGAGAGTGGTGGTCAGCTTGCTTCCCTCTCCTGCCCCTCCCCCATGACTTCATCTCCTGCTCTTGCACTCTCAGGTGAGCCAGTCCAAGGAGCACCAGCAGTTCATCACCTTCTTACAGCGGCTCCTTGGGCCTTTGCTGGAGGCCTACAGCTCTGCTGCCGTCTTTGTCCACAACTTCAGTGGTCCTGTCCCAGAGCCTGAATATCTGCAAAAACTGCACAAATACCTAATAACCAGAACAGAAAGAAACATCGCAGTATATGGTATGTTAAGTCACTGTTTCGACTTCTTTTAAAAACTAAAAAAAATTTATTATGGAAATCTAATAATTATAGAAAATTGGAAAAATGCAAAATTATCCTGACTTCTGACTCCACAGATTATTGCTATTATCTGCTTTGGTATGTCATATAAATTAAATGAAGCAGTTATGTACTCATGTCTGGCTTTTCTTAATTATTTCTGAGATTCATTCATGTTGCATGTATTTTTTTTGTTCTTGTTGCTGTAAAGCACTCTGTTGTATAAGTATTTGCCACATTTTATTCATTCTGCTGTTGATGAATATTTGGGTTGTGTGCAGTTTAGAATTACTTTGCATAGTGCCACTATGAGCATGTTTGAACATGTCTTTTGTGGGGGGAAAGTCTGTGCACATATGTAGGAGTAGAGTAGCTTGGTCCAGGCTATGGGTAGATTCAGCTCTAGTAGATACTGCCAGACGGTTTCTAAGTGTTGTACCAACTTGCACTCCCACCAACAGTGTGCGTTCCAGTTGCTCCACATCTTGGCCCTCCTTGATGTTGTCTATTATATCATCTCTTATAAGAGGAGTGATTGGGGTGGAAGTAGTTATGGTTTGGAATTGAAACCACTTCGAATCTAATTTTAGAACCAGGAGTTACCTAGAGACAGTCTCATCCAATCACCTCACTTTGTAAATGAGGACACTGTCTAAGCTCTCCCATCTAGTTAATGGGCAGTCTTGGGTTTAGAATTCTTTTTTGCTGACCCCTAGACTTGTGCCCTTTTTCTGGTTGTGTAGGTGCAGCATCTGTGTATCACTGTGTAGTTTAAAATAATGTTTACATACTGTCTCGTTTGATTCTCATGGAAACTCTGCAAAATGGAGGCTTCGGGTATTTCCCCTTCTTTCCTTCCTTCCCTCCACTCCCTTTCTTTCTTCTTCCCTCTCTTTTTTCCCTTAATAGACGACAAAGTAGGTTTCAAGAAACAACAAATCCAGTGGGAGTAGTGGTGGCCAGTAGTGGAGCTCACCACGGCTGGTGGCCGGCTGTAGTCTTTTCTTAGTTCCCGGATTTTTACTGTGGGCCTTGGGACTTTGTGTTCACTGAGCCCAAGCATTGACAGGGCCTTATTCTTTCTCTACAGCTGAGAGTGCCACATACTGTCTTGTGAAGAATGCTGTGAAAATGTTTAAGGATATTGGGGTAGGTATCCAATACTTACGGTCTAACAGCCGTGTTGATCTTTGTTCTCTTTCAATCTAGTTTGTTTGTACCACCATTGTGTCGGGTGAGCCCCAGGAGAAGCAGGGTCTGCTGGGCTCATTGGGAAGAAGGTGGGGAGGGACATGCTGACCATGAGGCCCATCAGTGTATCCCAGAATTTTGCTGGCTTTATATTCATTCTCAAACTTTTTGTGTGTGTGTGGTACTAGGTACTGAACCAAGGGGCATTATACCTCTGAGTTACACCTCCAGCCCTATTTTATTTTTTATTTTGAAACAGGGTCTAAGTTGCTGAGGGCCTTGCTAAGTGGCTGAGGCTGTCCTCGAACTTGAGATCCTCCTGTCTCATCCTACCAAGTACTGGGATTACAGGCTTGCGCCACCACGCCTGACTCCCAAACTATTTATATATAACACATATTTGTATTCTTCAAGATGCTACTGCAAGCTCGACTGTTAATTATTCCATATTATTTTCAGTTGTTTTCTTGTATTTTTACTAGTATTGCTAGCAGTACTAATATAACTACTACTCACTACTAGTATTAGTAATATGAGTAATACTAGAAATCCAAGTATTTCCTCAGATATCCTTTACTTTCATTGATCATGTGGAACATGAGCTCCACAGAGCACCAAGTTTGTAAGGGACTATTCGCAACTTTGTTCTAACTTGAACTTTGAAGTATAGGGCCCTGGTTGGAGTGCACCCAGGCACACAACACTCCTGCACCCACAGCCCTGTGCCTCACTCACCTCCATGTCCACGTTGGCCTAAAGCGGGGTGGGGGGTTATGTGCCTTTACTGCCTTTGGGGGTCTAGGACACAGGTCATGGTTGGTGGCAGAAATGTCCTCCTTTTCCTTTTTATTTTTTTGCCTGCAATTTAATCTAAACTTTCTCTTCAGGTTTTCAAAGAGACCAAGCAAAAGAGAGTATCTGTTTTAGAACTGAGCAGCACTTTCCTACCTCAATGCAACCGGCAAAAACTCCTTGAGTATATTCTGAGTTTTGTGGTGCTGTAGGTAATGTGTGGCGCCTCTGGCAAGTGAAGAAGGGCTGGAGACGAGTCCCTTGCAGGCTCCAGCCTCTGGCCCGAGAGCTGTGGGTGCTGGCCGTGGCCAGGCCTGCCCTGTCCTGAGGTGGCCTCCTGGAAGACAAGTGCCTTCTCTCCTTCGCGGACCTGTGATCTTCCCAACTCTGAGACAAGTGGCCTACAGACAACACCCAGGGGGCCTCAGCCTCTGTAATTCATAATCAGTAGATTACTAGATGAAATCTCAATAAATTATTTTGGAATTTATTAAAGATTTACATTTTAAGTACAACTTTTAAGGACTAATTCCTGTGATGGACACAGCAATGTAGTTATATTCTAGAACTGAATGTTGTATAGTATGCATAAATAATGCTGTAATTCACCGGTATATTTTTCTGATTAATTGTTAATGCTTCCTTTAAAAATAACTGTCATCCATTCCCTCTTTTTCAGTTTTATCGTTGTCAATGGTAGGTACATTTTAAATGGGAGTCCCTTCCCTCTCAAAGTGCTTTACGAATGAGTGGGCTGAGAGACATCACACCAGGCACCCTATGCTGACCTTTGCAGTCACATTTAGAGCTACACAGAAACAGACAACATTAGTTTAGGTCAGAAGTTGAGATATTGTGATCCAACAAGCCCACACCTGGAAGTCAATTTGGCTGGCACAATTCAAGGTGAACTTGGCCAGAAAACTGGCATGGAAAACTTTTGCTCATATAAAAAAGTGCCATTGAGTTTTCAGTGACCAGCAAGTATTGAAAAACTCCTCTTGTTTTGTGGCTGTCCCTTCCCACCCCTCAGGTGGTCGGTACCTGCGTCTCACAGGTACAGGTATTTCTTAGAATCCTCCCACCAAATAGCACTGGCTCGAAGTTGCTTAGCTCCACCTGACGGGCTCTGTCACCCCCAGTGCTCTGCCCACGGACTTCTGACCCTGGTCTTTCACATACTACACACAGATTGTATTCCACCCCCTAATCTGGGGGACTAGTACTCATTTGAGTTGTACAGTGTACAACCTGTGCAATATGTTCAGTGACACTACTGATTGGTAAGTAGTGGGGGGCATGTGTGGATTTTTAGCTTTGAAAGAAACCATGGTTCTGAAGAGATTTATATGGGTTATGTGCTTATACTCCAGTGCCACAGAGGCAAATAATTATGAAAAACTGTTTATAATGGGTAGGTACCTTTTTGTGCACAGGGAGCATAATTGTTAATTGTGGTGATTTCTTAAAGATCATGTAATGTTAAAAAACTTTCTAACAATTTGCTTTCCCTTCTCTCCATGATATTATGGGTCTAGGAATTTTTTTCTGATGAGTGTTGCATAGGTCCTTTGAATTTAGTATAAAAGTCCTGAGAATTAAGTTTATACTTTCCTGAGCTTGGATTTTAAACACTAATAGTATCTCATGAATATGTGTGTGTTGGGAGAGGGAGGGATACTGATTGATATTTCACATTGTATGAACTAATCTCATTTGAAAGTCATAGCAATAACGCTATACTGTTGTGATCCTCTGCTATTCTCAAATTCCGCGTGTAAAATATATTTTTTCTTTATCTCTGTAGGAACTCACGTACCATTATGTCACTGTCAGTGGTAGCGGCTCTGTGGAGTGCGATGTCGCCTCTTAACCTTCCGTTTTACTAACTAGGGTAGGGGATACTTCTCTTCGCTGCACTGGGGGCTACCCAGGCAGTCTTGTTTATTCTCTTGGGTGTTCTCTACCTGGGGAATCAAACATTTCACTACTCTCTCTTGCTCCATCCTCTCCATTGTAAATCAAGGATCACTCACTCTGATAGCTGGCTGGAAAGTCAGGGTTGAGACTGACTCCCAGTGGACATTGCTGCCCTGCCTGTGACTTCTGCAAAGAGCTGCTGCTTCGCCAGCCTGAGCAGAGAAACCGGCTTCTCCTGCATCGCTTCCCTTTTGATTGGTTTGTTTTTAAGAAATTCAATCAGATGCTTTGGGGAATGCAGTTTGCTAGCTCTCTTGCCACTTAACTCACTGTGAGGATAAATATGCATGCTTTCTGTAATTAACTGGTGCTTTGAAAACCTTTTTTAAGGAAGAAAAATCTCAACCAAAGTTATGCTCATCAAGACAAGCTGACCCTTGAGTTAATTTTAGCACAACTCATTCTTCAGTGCCTCATTACTGGAAAAAAAAGTCATCACAATAAGGCTTCCAGATAGCACTGTTTTTGCTAATAGATACATTCTCATTGTTTTCCAACAGCGGATGGCTTCCATGTAAGGTTAAACAAACTAGGTGCTTGTAAATAATTTATTACAGTTTACTCTGTTGCATTTCTGTAAAACCGAAATGCATGCCCTTCAGGGGAAGACTGTGAGTCAAGTTAAAAAAAAAAACCCAGTAAGAAGCAATATTAAACTGCACCCTATTTTTTAAAAGGAGAATATCCTAAGTAATTCAGAAGAGAGAAAGGAATTTTTTTGCTCTCTTTAAAGTCTAAGAAAAAGGCAAAAACCAAGTGTCAAGTGCATAGAACCAAGAATCAAGAAAGCACCACGTCTTTCTTCTCAGATCTATTAAGTCTCATGTCGTCACAGGGTAAATGGAGAAAATATTTCTAGGATGGCAGTGAGTGGAAGCTCTGACTGGAGTCTCCTGCCTCCCGGAGCAGGAGAGCATTTCCTGTAGTGTTCATGTGATTTGCGCTCCGTGAGATGTGTATTGGTGTTGCGTAGACGGTGTTGCTGGTAAACTGAGTTTGCACACGGCAGTTTGCTGTGCACTTTGGCGCAGTCAGCGTTCAGCCTCCAGCACTGAAAAGTCTGTTGAACCCAGCATCTGCTAAACTGTTCTGACCTCAGGATCTTTTTCCCCTCTGGGACACCTCTGAACCTCTCACTAGTTTGCCATGCAAAACATTTGGGAAATACTACCTTAGGGAGTTCTTGAAGGAGACAAAACAGTCATAACCAACAGATAGCACGGAGGCAGAACTTGCATGCATTTTGTACTATCAGGTGTTTCATTGAATGATGTCTATTTCCTTCCCTGGAAAGAATAAGCACATAAAATTGTAGTCTAGTGGCCGGAGCGAAAGCTCAGCCGTCAATGACCCTAGCTGAAAGTAGCAGAAGTAAC
This sequence comes from Glis glis, assembly GCA_004027185.1. Classification (NCBI taxonomy): domain Eukaryota; kingdom Metazoa; phylum Chordata; class Mammalia; order Rodentia; family Gliridae; genus Glis; species Glis glis. The sequence continues at coordinate 29,020 of PVJS01000822.1, forward strand.
ACAAGGATTAATTGTGGTACCTGATTAAGGTTTTAGTTCAGATGTAGAAGGAAACATTGCACAATTGAATGGAGATTTTTATCCATAGATAGTTCTCGTGTTTAGAAATGGTAGGACCTATCCTTGAGGTTTATAAGACTTATTATGGGATGTAAATCTGTTTTTTAAAACCCCCTTTTTAGGAACCTGAGAGTTGCCATCTGGCATTTTAGTTTAATACAAACTAATCATTGCTTCGAAAGAGACTCTTAACTTTATTTAACAGTTAAAGGGCTAAATGTCTTGATGGATGGTATTAACGTATTTGCCTGTTGTACAAAGATATGTTAGATTGTTGTAAAAAGGATTACTATAAAGTATTGTAAAATAATGCCGAGTGATTTTGTGAGTGAAACTTACCTGGAAATGTTGATTGATTTTTATGCCTGATAATGTATTGTGAGGAGCACAGAAATGTAGTTTTGTTTTAATAAACCAAAAAATGAACTTTATTCTTGATGTCTTGGATTTGTGATTAAAAGTTCCCCACATAATTTGTTATATAGTTCTTGCTTGACTTTACATAGAACTTATTAAAATGCGTGAAGGTGTAATCTGACATAAATTTATGATTTATAATCAGTTTGTGATTTTATTGACCCACATATCTTCACATTGGAGCAAGCATTAACAATACAGACTTTTTAGCTATTGCTTTCCTTTTACTTAATAAGCATTCATATCGCAGATATTCTTTGGCTTTCTGTAAAGATTCTTTTAAGCTAGATGCTTCTCTGTCATATTTTTATGTATTTAAGTTTATAAAAAGTACACCAAAGTGTTGTTTTCCCCACTAGCTTATAATAGTTGTCCAAAAAATATTCTACTTTTTTGGTAAATAAGGCAAGTATTTCTTCGACCAGAGCTCAGATATTTTGTGTCTTTGGAAAGCCTAGCCTGCCCTAGGAGTGTGGGCTCCAGGAATGCTGGTAAACGTGTCTGCTGATGGCGTCCCTGCCCTTTGGTGCAGGACACGGCTGTGACACCGACGCCCAAGACCATCCCTTCCCAGCCGGCCCCTCTAGCTGAACGTTGTACCCTACCTTTCCTATGTCTCTGTGATGCTGATGTGACTACCCTTGCTCTTTGACACTTTGTCTCCTGGGTATTAAGTAACTCTCTTCTGCCACTGAATGTTACCTTGCCTTTATCATAGCTAAATTATAAATTTTATAGCCACTTGGTCTCCTACGTGGATATTAATTTCAAAGCCTAGTCTCTGGATACTTAGCCTACTCACTCTTTTTTTTAATCCCTGTTGTCTTCTACATGCCCAGCTAGTAAGATTCTAACTTACGTTCTAGGATCTTTCCAGTCCTCCAGTGTTTCTTGTGTGGACATTACCACCACCACCTCCCAAGCTGCAGCCTGATTTGTGGTCTTCTATCTACTCTTATGTCTCTCTCTACTCTCCAACTCCCCCCTGCCTCCCTTCCCTTACCAACCAGTCTTGGTGTTATTGCCAGACCCTCAGATCTTTTTTTTTTTTAAATTTTGGTTTTACTGGAATTTGTATTTTATATGCAAAAGCACACGATTTTTACATGTTGGTGTAACAAACTCTTGTGGATCAAGTCCATTGCCTCTCCAGGCCATTTCTGTCTTGCCAGCTGACCTAGGAAGTTGAGGCATGGGAGAATGAGTCTGAGGTCCCCTTTCCAGAAGCCTGAAGGCAGTCCCCAGGGGAGAGAAGGCTAAGCTTGGTCAACTGAGTTAGGCAGGCATGTCGACTCAAGGACCATTGGGCGATGTTTAGCCAGCCATGGGCAGCGGAGTTCACCTTTATGTTTGACTCGCTGGCATGCCCATGTCAGAGAACGTGATATTGACACAGCCATCATTGGCCACTGCCACTGGGCTGGGTCCCAGGGTAAAAGCTACCTGTGATGGGAAGAAATGGTGAAGCAATCAGAACAAACTCAATTTCCAGACTCCAGAGAGGCTCAGGAAAACAAAGGGTCGTAGAGTCGGGAGGCGTGGGCTCCATGTAGGGCCATGGAGTCAGGGTGGTCAGGAGGAGGCTACGAAGACTTCTGGGGAGGCCAAGTTCACGCTTGCTCATCATTGTGACCCACATCTTCCTGATGTGGGTTTGCAAACTGCCTTCATCCTGGAACCAGAGGGATGGCGGTGGGGTCCACAGGGTAGAAAGCAGTACAGCTCTTGGATGGGAGCAAAGAATGTAAGTAAAGGGCTTTGCAGAGGCCTCTTAGACTTGAGCAGGAGGAGAGCCTTTGAGGCTAGAACGGGCAACCATATTGCTCATACGCTATGGCGCAGAGTCCACACTCAGCAATAATTCGCATATGATAATATTTTCTGCCTATGGGCCAGTCACCAGGCTGATCACTGGATGGTCCTCCCTCAGTAACCCCCAGAGGAAGCTCAGAGTCGGCAGCCACTCAAGGTCACGTTGCTGGCAAGGAGGGTGGCTGTTTTTCAAACTCGCTTTTCCACATTGTGATTTGCAAAGGCTCAGCGGCGGAGGCGCTCAGCATCCCTGGTGGGTTCGTGTCTGGAAGAGAGAACAAATGACACTGAAACAGAATCTAGCTGGTACTTGTTTGGGAGGTGTGGGGCACAAAGCAGGCTTTCACTGGGCTGACTTTGAAGTCTCCCACGCTGTTCCCTGGGTCCCTGGATCAGGCCTCCTGTGGCCTCGGGAAGAGGTGGCAGCTCACCCTGTCCTCCCACACTGCAGCTGCTGTCTCGGCCCCTCTGTCTGCAGTCAGGAAATGTCCCTCCTCTCCAAAGCACTGAATGAATGGCTTCCAAAGCTAGAAACCTCAGGAACAGCCCTAGCATCAGGCCCTATACGGCAAGCCATCTTTCACAGAAAATTTGTTTCCATCTCTGGATCAGAAATTATTTTGGACTCTGCTTTGCAGGAGCCTTCCAACCTCATTAATTTCTGCTTATAGAAGTTCTGTCTTAGCTGGGTGTGGTGGTGCGTGCCAGTAATCCCAGTGCTTGGGAGGCTGACAGGAGGATCACAGTTTTGAGGCCAACCTCAGCAATTCAGTGAGGCCCTCAGCAATGTAGCCAGACCCTGTTTCAAAATAAAAAATTAAAAGGTCTGAGGGTATAGCTGGGAGGTAGAATGCCCCTGGGTTCAATCCCCAGTACCAAGAAAAAGAGAGGAAAAAAAAGTTCTCTTTTACTGCAGGTACAAAACAGGTGAATGAATTTGGAAAGTATGTCTTAACACAGGCAGTGGAACACAATTGTTGTTTAGGGTTTTGGGTCAGGATCAGACAATTTTTATTGCCAACACCCTTGCATTTGAGTGTTTCTCTTTGAAAATTCAGTGTGCTTCTCCACTGTATTGACCCACGAGGGTCAGCTTAGATGGTGTGTCTGTGGTTGCTGTTTTAATTCAATTTGTTAACACAATCTCATCAGCACCCAGAAATACCAAGAAAATTGTTAGAAAAGGCATTTGGGTCTCAGGGCACTGAGGGAGCCAAAACGGGGGGGGGGCAATGAATATGGGGTCACTGTGGTAAAGCCAAGTACCCAAAGATGGGAGATGCCATACACCAATGTGTTCCCCAAAGCTGTGATGAAATCAACTTAGAAAGTTACAACACAATTCTAAAGGGTTAAATGATTTGCTATTTAAAGCGACTCCCTGGCAAGGTCTTTAGTAAAATGAAGTTCGTCAAGTCTGTACATTAGAGTCAGTAATTGGCTATATAACTTCGGGCACACACTTGATTTCTCCCTTTTGTAAGTCATAATAACGACCTCCCATCTCTTCTGGGTTGATACCACTGAGCCAGAGAGAGGTGCTCTGAAAGTCAGTTCAGTCTCTGTGCCCAGGCGTTTATAGCTTTGTGCTTCAATGCCAGAGTCTGGCTAAGGTGCCCTGGGTTCAAGTCCCCGGCGGCACTTACTGGCCACAGGACTATGCGCCTGTTTCCTGATGAGCTACCTCCACGCGGTAGAGGGCAGCGTGAAGGAAGGGATGAACACGCACGAGGCATGTGGCACCAGCCTGGCACACAACAAATGCTTGGTAAATGTCAGCCCTGCCCAGGGTCCTGCCTCCTCCCAGAGACCTGCGAACCCTCCTCAGGCGCCTCTGCTCTTTCTACCTCTGCCTGTCTACTCCTTCCTCGGCCAGCGTTTGACTGGCACCGTGCAAGCCGCCATGTAAACAGGGGCGTCCGAGTGTATAGTGTTTGGGGGTTCACCAGCCTCCTCATTCTTCCTGAAGGTCCTGAATTTTCAGATGCAAATTTGCTGGAATCAGGCCCCACTTGGACCAGAACGCAGGGCGTGGCCCCGCTGCGCTTCCGGCTCTGTCCACTAGGTGACGCTAGAACTTCACCAAGAGGTTCTAGACTCAGGGCTGGGAAAAAACCCGTGGGCTCTGCGGCCCGCCCAGGGGTCTGGGGTGGACGCCCCCAGGGGTGCTCCTCAGCAAGGCGGCTTACCGCTGACTGCAGAACGAGACCTCAGGATGGTCCCTTCAATGCAGGAAATGGGGATGAGGAGGATGGGTGGAGGGTAGCTCGGGTGGGCCAGGGTCCAGTGGGACAGAAGCTGCCCTCGGCTGCCCTGCCACCTGCCGTCTGCGGAGCACTTGGAATGCGTGCAGGGGCTGCGGAGAGGGCGCGAGGTGTCGCTTCTCTGCTGTCCTTTCGCTGGTGCCAGCCCCCTTGGTCTCCAAGTCCACTTGGCCTTCTCTGAGCTCAGGGTCCCGCGTACTCCCTGTCATGGGCCATCGGGGTATCGCTTCACCTTTTTAAAGTGGGGTTCCGATGACGTCAGAGTTCAGTAGTATGCGGTCCTATTTCCCTGTACAAGGAGCCAGTGGGTACCTCCCTGCCACCCAGAAAACGCCTCCTCCATGCCCAAGTCATCCTATGGGGACTTCGCTCCAGTTGTAAACTGGCTTCCTCCTGACTGTAAATTTTACACTCCCCCCCCTCACCCCAGTACTGGGGATTGAACCCAGGGGCGTTCTACACCCCCTTGCTTAGGCCGGCCTCGAACCTGTGAATCTCCTGTCAGCTTCTCAAGTATTGGGAATACAGGCGTGCACCACCACCCCTGCTTAAACTTTACACTTTAGTTGAAATGAGATCAACGGAGCAAACTGGGTCGGTCAGAGTCCGGGATCAGTGAGAAGATGCGGGAACGCTGCGGAGGAGCGAGGGGAGGAACCTGGGATTGGAAGCTGGCGTCCTGCGGTCCAGTTTCTCTGTGGGTTGCAGCCTGTCTGGAACCTTGGGTTCAGCACCAAGGGGAGAGGCCAGGCAGTGGAGACTCAGGTGAGCCTGTTGGGATGACGGCCGCTGCATCCGCTAGAGGGCGCCAGCACCCTTCGGTGCGCCCGGAGTGGCTGGAGGGGCTTTGAGTGTGAGAGGTCTGGGGTGTATCTGAAATATGGTGCACCCTGAATCTACTGCCTCGCACCTCCAGAACCCCCTCCCCCATGCTGCTCAAGTGTGGCTGCTGTTTCCTGGGGCTCACAGACCAGCTCTGGCCCCTCCATTGCCAGCCTGAGCCCTGGGGAGGGGGGACTTCTGGTTGGGGCTAGGGCTTTGGGGGCTGTGGTGCTGGCCCCAGGGTACGCAGCCCTGTCTGCCTGCCACGGACCCTGCAGGTAACTGTGGCCTGGTACCTGGAAGGTGAGTCTCCTGCGGTAAGATAGGGTGGATGTCTTTGGCATATTCTTTTCTCTGTCCGCTCTGGGCGGGGAGTGATCCAGCACCCAGGTGGAGCTCACCAAATCACTGGGCCTGCTTTCCCAGAACCAGGAAGCCGGCCCAGGAAGCTGGCTCTCCTCCCAGCTTCCAAAGCCCTCTCCTCTCGGCTGCTCATGGCCAGGGGTGGGGACTGTTTCCTCCAAGCTCTCTGGAGGGGTCGGGGCACCCACCATCGACGCCCCCAACAACACCTGCGACCCTCTGTTCAGACGCGGCCCAGCCCCGCCTTCCCAGCCTTTCCTCTGGGTCCTGCTGGGGCTGTGTACCCACAGGGTCCAGGGAGGTGTTGACGGTGGCAGACAGCCTCGTGTTCTGCAGAGACTGCTGCAATATGTGTGCATCGTGAACCCGGGCACAGGCTGCACCCAGCTCCGTGTGGGGTTTCGGCCTATTAACACGGGCTGTAGGACTGCCGGTCATTTGTGAAACCACATTGCCAGGCTGCGTTTCCTTACCCAGGGGATGAAGCCTCCAGTCCATCCCTGCAGCCTGAGGATGGCGCTTCCTTGCTGGTCCCCAGCAGCCTTTGATCCCCCCTCTGAAACAATCCCTCCCGGGTTGGTTGTGTAATGGGCTTGTCTGAAATGTAAATGTATTTGTTTTTAAATGACTTTGGTGGTTGATTCCCATCACAACAAGTGCCTTAGTGATAAACTTTGTCCAGAGCCTGAGGTCTTGTGGAACCCAGGTGGAACTGCAGGGAGTCTAATGGAGAACAGAGGCTGGCCAGGAGGGCGAGGCTGGGCACAGCTTTGAACTGCTGTAGGATCTGCTGTGGGCTGAGGGTTCGGGCAGCTCCCCTGAGTGCAGATCTCAGCCCTCCATGATGAGGACAAACAGGAGAGCTATCACAAAGGGGCTGGATACTCATAGGCAGTTGGCAAGGGCTAGATTTCCATCCAATCCATATCCCAGTGTTCTGTAAGTAAGTGTGATTCAGAGAGGAGGGGAGGCTCAGAGAGGTTGATATTCTTGCCCAGAATTACACAGCAAAGCAGAGACGGAGCCAGGCTCAGAAGGCTGACTTCTACGTGATAACTTTCAGAGTTCTTTCTGCAAATGGGACTTTCTTTTTCTTTCTGTAACTAGGTCGGGTATCAAGTAGACACAAATAAAGAAGCAAATAATAAAAGATGTAACAGTGATGGAGCCTTTGCTAGATACTGCAAAGCAAGGATCCTTATTTCTAAGGAGACTGAGGCTCAGGGAGAAGGAGGAATGTTCTTGAAGGGCCCCAGCCAGTCTGTGGTGGAGCTGAGAGTCTCCTGGACAGAGAGGTCTTAAGTTATTTCTCCTTAAAAAAAATTCCCCTTCATCATGGAAAATTCCAAACATGTATAAAAGTGGAGAGAACAGTGTAGCCAAGTTCCCCGCTCTCATCATCCAGCTTGTGCAGTTGCTAACTCAGGGCCAATTTCCTTCCAGCTACAACCTCTTTTTCCCCCACCCCTGGATTGTGACAAAGCAAATCTCCCACATAATATCATTTCTTCCATAAATATTTCAGCAGGCAGCCCTAAAGGATAATGACTCTTTTTTAAAAAAACAAAACATAATCACAATCCCATTATCACACCTAAAAACATCAACAGTAATTCCAGCCAGTGTTCAATTGCCTCAATTTCTTTTCTTTTTTTTTTAAATTGGTTTGTCCAAGTCTGGATCCAAGTAAGAGCCACACATTGCATGCAGTTCAGTCTTTTGAGCTGTCATTTCTCGCTCCCTCTTTTTCTCCCTTGCAATGTATTTGTTTAAAAACATGTCGTGTTTTAAGCACACCTGGTGCTTGCTGTTTGCATCCTTGGGGTCCTTCTAGCATGTTCCTCTGTCCCTGGTATTTTCTGTAACCTGGAGCCTGAGCCTGGAGGCTTGATCAGATTGAGGTTGGAGTTTCTGTAGTGCCAGCATTCTGAGAGCACAAATCAAATGGCAGCCTGCAGAGCAGCACGTGTGTATGTGTGTGTGCATGCGTGTGCCTGTGTGTGCACACACCTATGCCTGTGCCTAGGGGCCATCCTCTCTCCTCTGACTGATTCCATAAGTCCAGTGGCCACAGGCTCTTCTTCCAGGCTCCTCGTTAAAGAGCAGGCAAGGAGCAAATAGAAAGTGTTCCCCTTTGTGGAAGGTAGTGGTGTGGAGGGGCACGGCGGGCCTGGAGTTGGGGGAGATCAGCAATGACAGACAGTGCATGGTCCCTGGGGGTGAGACGAGCTGGGCGAGGTCACTGCCGACCGTGTTTCATTGTAAGCTTGGGGAGGCTGGATGCTCATCACCATGTGCCAAGAGGCTAGAACTTGGCTCTCCTCGCCACTGGGCACGAAAGGCCTGTCAGATCTCCGGGCTGTGATTCCTGGTTCCCAAACGGAGGGCAGATGATGATGATTTACAAGAGCCACAGACCCTTTGCGACAGCCACTGTGGGGAATGACATCACCCAACGGGGGAAATTTACAGCCCAGGTGGGGTCGCCAGGTGTCAGGGTGAGAAGATATACTGCAGCCCCAAGTTGGCAGAGGGGCCCGCCGAGGCCTGAGGGCCGGCGGCTGGCTCAGTGGCCACCTCGGGCATCCTCTCTGGGGCAGGGCAGGGCTAGAACTCGGGTCTCCTGGGACCACTCCTGCTTCTTCCTGTGCCTTTCCTCTCACAGAAACAGCAGGAACCAAGCAGAGAATACCCCACCACCCTCGTGCTCCCTGGCAGGCTGGTGTTTAAGTTGATCTGGTCCAGCTTACACTTAAATCTCAGAAAGGTGACATTTCTACTTTATTTAAAAGTTATACTTTTTAAAGCTTTCTAGCTTTTTTTTTTTTTTTAGCAACTTTGCCAGTGCTGGATAGGTCCCTGCCGTCTTCCTGCAGCCTCAGCATCTGCCTCTGCTGCCCTGTGGGGTCTGTGATGTCTGGGAGCCCGTGACAGACCAGGGACATGGCTCTTCAGGCAGAAAGGAGGTGTGTGACCTCTGTCACCTGTCCCGATTCTTCCCTACACTGTCCATGCCATCCAAGGGGGGCCTTGAAGGCCGGCTTATGCTGGGCACACACTTGGGGCCTAATTAAAGTGGACCAAAGCAGTGGCCAGCAGGGACGGCTTGAGTGCAGGAGCGTCAGCGGGTCCTGTTCTGACCTGCGGCCTCTGCCGTGGCTTCATAGTCCCCTCACCTGTAGACACGCAGCATCAGTGTTATGAGGACGCGGAGTCTCTGTCCCCACCCACTTGCCAGCCAAAACACCCGGCCGCCGTCCTGGGGTCTCTCCTTTCCTCCTTCCACATGCCGCCATTCTGCAGGAGCCATGGGTACTATCTCCACCACAGGTGTGTCTAATGTCCCTCTTCTCTGTCACATCACCTGGTAAGTGTCCTGCTGCCAGCCTTGTTTCCCACGCCATAGACCATATTTTATGTATTTATTTATTTTTGTGAGTGGTACTGGGGATTGAACTCAGGGACACTCTACCTCCGAGCTACACTCCCCCAGCCCTATTTTTAATTTTGGAGAAGGGTCTCGACAAGTTGCTGAGGGTCTCACTAAGTTGCCGAGGCTGGCCTTGAACCTGCGATCCTCCTGTCTCAGCCTCCCAAGTACTGGGATTACAGGCATGGGCCACCACATCAGGCTCATAGACCATATTTTATAAAGCAGTGTTAAAAGGGGTGCTCCTTTTATTATAAAGGTCATGCAAATCGTGCCAGTTTCTTGCTTTCCACAGTCAGTGGCTTTCCACGCACTTGGAGTAACCTTCTGGTGCCTTGCAGGGTCCACAGCTGGTGCCCACGTGCGTGGGGCGCTGCGAGATCCCCTTCTCTCCCAGCCTCTGCCCTCCATTCTGCCGTCGGGCACTCGACCTCCTCAGTGTCTCTGCCCTCGCTGCTTCCTCTGCGGGGACCCTCTCTCATGCTGTCCCCTCACTCTCGCCATGTCTCTGCTTAAATGTCGCCTCCTCTGGGTTGTCCTCTATGCCCATCCATGTAATGCAGGTCTCCTTCCCCTCCACCATAGGTACTGTAGTTCAGGAGTCTGCAAGCAACCAGGACCAAACCTGCTGCAGTCTGGTTTTGTACATGAAGTTTATGGGCTCAGGGCCACACCCCTTGTCTCTCCTGGCAGCGGTGGCGGCTCTAGAGTTAAAAGGGCAGAGCTGAGTAGTTGTGTTGAACACTGTATGGGCCACATAGCCCGAGATATTTGCTCTTTGGTCCTTCTTGGAAAGAGTTAGCTGACCCATCTTCTAGCTCAGCCTCTTGTTGGCTTCCTTCATGCCATTTCCTTAAGTAGTAATTATTTTATACATTTTCATGTTTACTATTTTTGCTGGTCTTTCTATTAAAATGTATATTCCCAGCCAGGCGTGGTGGTGCACACTTGTAATCCCAGTACTTGGGAGGCTGAGACAGGAGGATCACAGGTTCGCGGCCAGCCTCAGCTACTTAGTGAGGCCCTCTGCAACTTAGTGAGACCCTGTTTCAAAATAAAGAATAAAAAATAGGACTGGGGGTGTAGCTTGGAGGTAGAATGCCCCTGGATTCAATCTCCAGTACTGCAATAAATAAATAAATAAATAAATAAAAGGTATATTCCCCAAGGGTTGGGCATATATGTGTTATATCTCAGTCTAACATGGGGGATGGGCATAGAGAAGGCACTCTGTTACTATTTGTTGACCCAAAAGAAAAAAAGAAACAAACAAATTCATGATATTGTCCAAAATTTTCTTTAGGAGTCCTAATCACTGGTCAGGCGAGTAGCTCTGGGTTCTCCCTGCTTGGCTTCTCCCCGCCCCCCACACACGGGCACACACCTTGGGTGTGTCCACATCACTTTGCACTTACAGTGGTCATACTTGGGCCCGGCTTCTGTTTTGGAGCATGAATGAATTGGTTATAAATGATAAGAAATAGATACAACTTTTCCATTGATGGGTAGACAGGTGGGTGACAGACAATGATGGGCTGGCTTCTGGAAGAAAGAACCTTGCACCAGACATCAGTATATAGTCCAGATGTTGCGAACTAGCTCTGAGCGGAATCAATGTCTTAGAAAGCAGGTAGATTATAGATGATACTTAGCTAACAGTGAGGGTAAGAGCATGTTCTCTCTGGGCCTTAGCTCCTTCCTCTGGAAAATGGCTTCCAAAGCCTACAGAATGACTGCTTTACCATTTCCTGGGGCTCTGGATAAAGTCAGTTTTCCCCCGTGAGACCAGTGACTCTGAGTCACGGCTGGACCTGCCAAACTAAATTCTCTCCTGGGTCTCCTGTTCCTGATGCTCAGTTATGATTCAAGTTCTTCCACACACATTTGTCTGTGTCTTCAGGCAGGTTGGGCCACATCTCTGAGCTTTGATCTCTAACTTGTGGCAGGATTGTTACCAAAGTCCTAGGCCAGAGACCGGACTTGGGAGTCCCAAAACACTGGGTTCTGCCACCTGCCACCTTGAGAGTCTAATAAATGAGAGAGACGGTGTGGAGAAGCAAGAAAGCAATTTTAGAATTCAGCGTGGCCACATGGGGAAGAAGCATCCCGAGCCCTGCCTTTGGGGTATTGATGGGAACTTCAGGATTGTGTAAGGGAAGGACGGCGCGTGGGCAAGAAGCGTGCAGAGTGTGGCCTGGTTGGTCACGATCTCAGGTCTGCTTCTTTGAGCTCTTGCTGGCTCCGGGGGAAATAGTTGTTGCTTGTGGGAGTGATTCGGTTCCTGTCATGAGAAGATTGTTCCTGCTCAGGGGACAGCCTTGGCTCCCATCATGGGGTGATCTGCCTGCAGGGTTTGCTCTTCCTGGAATCCTGAAAATATCTTAGTGTTTTCAATCTTGAAGGAGGAGGAGAGAGGTTAGATAAATTGAGGACTAATCAACCTTGTATTACTGGTTTTTCTGACAGACGCTCTTGAAATGATTAACACATCTATGTGCAGAGTTGAGCAAGAATCTGACCCCATATTTAAGGTCGCAAAGGAGCTGGCCCCAGGCCCAATGGAAGGGTCTGCTTTGAGCAAAAGCAGCCTCTGTGTCCCTGTTACAGGATCATAGTTTAAAAATACTGATTTTTGTTATTGTTATTTCTTTTTCCTTCTGTCTCTTCCTTCCATTCATCAGTGAGAGTGCTATCTTCTCTACCCTTGTGCTAACACAGAAGACAAAAAGGGAGATCTACTGGCTTAAAAAAAATGGTGCATTGTAATTATACAATATAGTGAGGTTCAAAGTGCTGCATGCACATATCACTGGTGTTTCTCCCTTGGGATCCCACCCCGCTCTGCCATCCTCCCTCCCCATACTTGTTAATGAGATTTGTAGTGATGCCTTCATATATGGATATAACATTAATTTGTTTCCTCCCACAACTCTCCTTTTTTCTCTCCTCTTCTCCCCCTCATCCCTTCCACTATTCAACTACTCTCCCTCCTCTTTTATCTGAAGTCGCTTTTCTTTCCTATCTTCTCTTTAGCGTCTACATACGAGAGAAAAAATACGACTCTTGACTGCGATTGGCTGACTTCATTTAGCATAATGTTTCTCAAAAGACGAGGAATGGAACCAGCATATGGCCCAGCTATACCACTCCTTGGTATCTTCCCAAAAAAATTAAAGTCAGAACACTATAGTGATACATGCATATCTATGTTTATAGTAGCACAATTCGCAATAGCCAAATTATGGAACCAACATAGGTGTCAATCAACAGATGAAGGGATAAAGAAATGTGGTACACACACAATGGAGTTTCACTCAGCCATAAAGAAGAACAAAGTTATGTCATTTGTAGGAAAATGGATGGAACTTGCTGCTGGCTTTTGAATTTCAACAGCCAAGACCCTTAGGGTAACAGTAAAGACTCATATCAGAGGAGAATTACTTTGTGAAAACCAAGATGAATGGGAGCCAGACCCTCCTTCTATCCCGACCTCAGAACAGAAGAGGAACTTCAGGGCTGCAAGCTGGGAGGCTGTGTATGCAGAGAGACCCAAGAGGGGCTGGCTGCCTGCTCCCCAGGCTGGGCCCGGGAGAAACAGCAGTATGTCCAGGTGTCTCTGTGGGGGGCTGAGGCCAAAAGAGACTCCTCCTGCTTTCCAGGGAGGCAACAGGGCCTCAGAGAATTGGCTTCCTAATGGGTCTCAGTAAGGAGAGCCCTGGTCAGCTTTGGTTTATCCACTACCTAAAATGAAAAGGCGCAGCAGCACATTCCAGGTCCTCAGTGGCAGGGATGGGGAATGACTGTGGGTGACCTGCGGGGGTAGAGGACACTGACATCCAGGGGCCTTTTCTTCTCCCTGCCTCCACCAAAGCCCAGCTTTGCATTGGTCTTCTTGAACCCTCTGGGAAATCAAGGGTGGGTTGGAGTGAACCTGAGTCAGCTGATGAAATCCCACCACCTCGATCAGATAAAAGAGTATTTCACCCTCGGATGATGCTGTTTGTCTGTGATGGGGCAGTGTAAACTTGAGTTGGGCTTAAAAATGGGCACAAAAGAGCATGGGTTTTGAATTGACGAGAAAGTTGGTTTGGAATAAAAATGCAGAAGTGCAGAAAGAGAAAGGAGGGAGAGATGGGAAAAGGCAGAGCAAGAGAGAGAGAGAGAGAGAGAGAGAGAGAGAGAGAGAAAGATTGAGGCACCAAGCCCCCAGCCCCCAGCAGCTCAGCTGGTGGGCACCAGATGGGGAAATGATGATCTACAGTAGATCAGGTCCTGTTAACAAGGCTGATGGCAGCCATGAGAAGCCACCTGCAGCTGGCTTTGTGGAAAATCTGGCACCAGAGCACGGGGCTTCGAGTAATCCATCTTGGGAACCACTGAGCCATGAACTTGCTAAATGGTATCTGCTGGAGGCCCACTCAGCTCAGGCTCAGCTGCAAATGGTGGCACAATCTGCAACCAGAAGGCCAGATGGTGCAAAAGGTGGTGGTGGACCCGGGGTCCCAGCTCAGCGAACGTGCACTGTAGCAGATGCCTGGTTCCGCAGCTCTGGGGACAGCCCCAATGCACGCTGCTGGCACTCCTCAAACTGCCCAAAGGGGCATCTGTCCACTCTGGGTGCCATACCCTTCCTTCCAATGTCCACATCGCTCTGACCAGCATCTGTTCTGATGGAGCCTTCTGCTTACCCGCGCCTGCCAGGATGAGGCTGGTCCTGATTAGGAATCAAGGCTGTTGCAAAGGAAAGAGGCGAATGGTGTGGCATAGAGGATGTGAGAGCTCCGGGTTCAGACGGAGGTGGACCCTGATCCTGGCTCCAGTCCTATCTGCGGAACTACAGCAAGTGACTGAAACCATTTTAAGAGTCAGTTTCCTTCTCTGACATGTGGGAGTTTCTATCTCATAGAACAGCTTCAAGGGTATCAGGGATAATGCACACAGGTTACACCTTGTATCTGCTAATGAGGGTAATTTCAAGACCTGGACCAACCACGTGACATGGGCGGGGCATAACCCTTGGTATATAACAGCCCTGGCACAACACGCAGGACACAGGGGCCAGTGCTCATTATCCAGGTGGGGTGGCAGCTCTCCCTGACCTTGGTGAGCGCGTCTTTTCAGCCTGCTCTCCCCACTCCTGGATCTGCTCCCTTTTCCTTTCTCCAGGGCACGCCACGCCACATGAGTCCTGTTGTACGCAATGGTGGACACTGACTCTTCCCCGGGCAGAATCGTATTAGAGGATTCCATATTTCTTGAAACCCTGCCCATCAGAGAGAGCCTGTTTCCAATTACCATACCTACCCATGATTAGATGAGAACAAACTGAAAGACTGGGAGCCCGTGGAGCTGCTGGGTTGGCTTGGAAGTGTTTAACTTCGTTATTAATAAAAAACTTGGGCCGTGCCCTCGCCCAGTATCCCTTCTTCATGGACGCTCTTCACTCGGAGGCAGCGTGCGGCAGAAAGGTAGGCATGCAGGTCCTCGGTTATGCGTGAAAATGCAACTCTTCTCACTGTGCCTCAGTTTCCCCATCTGTAAAATAAGAGCGTTAGACCCTATAACTTCTGGGATTCTTTTGCTGTTTAATTGAACTTGAATACTTGTACGAAAAAAAAAACCCACCAGCACAGAATGGTAGTGACCAATCAATGGCTTTTTTTTTTTAAACTGGGGATTGAACCCAGGAGCATTCTACCTCCAAGACATACCCCCTAGTGCTATTTTTTATTTTGAAACAGGGACTCGCTAAGTTGTTGAGGGCCTCACTAAGTTGCTGAGACTGGCCTTGAACCTACTATCCTCCTGTCTCAGCCTCCCAACTATTAGGATTATAGGCGTGCACCACCATGCCCAGCTTTTTTTTTGGGGGGGTACTGGGAATTGAACCCAGGGGCATTATACCTCTGAGCTACATCCCCAGTCCTTTTCAATTTTTTTGCAACGGGATCCTGCTAAGTTGCTGAGGCTGGCCTCGAATCTGTGATTCTCCTGTCTGACTCCCAAATACTGGGATTATAGTGGCCTTTGGTTTTAAAAGAACTTTCCTGGGGATGGACTATTAGCAAGTGCCGAGGCTCTGTGGCCCTCTAGGAAGGAGAATGCTGAGAAATGACATCCTGGGTAGACACAGTTTTCATAAAAGTAATTTTCATTCCAAAGGGCTTCTGGACCAGATGTAATCGCATCTTTCTAAGTAGTCCTTGGCCCAGGCTTCTCATTACAGTTATCTAAGGAAGTTTTTAAAAATTTTAATGCCTCGGCCATACCTGGGAATAATTCAGGGGAATTTCTGGGAGTGGATCAAGGCATCAGTACCTTGTGAAAATTGTCCCCATGATTCCATCTGTGGGCAAGGTGGGGAATTGGAGCTCTAGAACAGCAGGCTGCAAACTTCCCTGAGCACAGGATCGCTGGAGATCTCCTGAAAGTACCAGCTGTGCCTCTGCCTGCAGTGGAGCTCAGACTCAGCCTGTCCAACGAGCTTCAGGTGCTGCTGGTTTCCAGACCACACTGCACAGCAGCAAGATGTCGGGAGGTTGACCCCTGTGGCTCAGCTGTCAGAACCCACAAGTCCAGGAGACCCTCTGGCTGCAGGCATCCACCTGGGAAACTTCCCTGCCCCCTCATCAGCAGAGTGAGACAGGGAAGTGTGGGTGCCTTCACCTGATAGTGGATAGACCTTAAGTATTTGCCATTTCTTTCGTCGGTGAGGCACTGGTATTGGCAAGGGTTTTTAAAGATGGCGACTTGAGTGTTCTATCTCAGGGGTGAGCATTTGTCACTTTCTGAGCTGGACAGCATCTGAGCTCTTTGTTATGTTTTGGGAATTGCCCACAGGGGCCATTTCAGCAGACAGCCTTGTTCATGGAGTCTGAAGAGACAGGATAGTAGCTCTGTCCCTGGGGTAGGGAAGGACCTTGGGCCTTAGCTGGGGCAGTTGGGTACTTTTGCCTAAGACTTTGACTTGAATAAGCGAGTACCTCCAAAGGTGCAAGGAGAGTTAGAGCTGATCCAGGCAGCAGTGGGTGTGTCTGGGTCCCATGGAGGTGGTGAGGATGGTGGTGACCTGTGTCCAGCAGGGGTAGTGGCCTTGTCTCTGGTTTGACTGGCTAGGATTCTGGACATCTGGTCATGATTGGTTTTCAGTGAGTGTCCTATTGGTTTTGTGGGTTACTCAATATCCTTCCAATAAATGTAGTTTGTACTTCCAGTCTTGATTCCTGCTGTGTGGAGTCAAGAATCCTGATTGGCACATGGTGCTGTGGGTATGAAACGAGATAATCCACGTGGAAAGTTTAGAGTTCCATCCCACACATAAGAAACGACCAATCAGCCTTAGCTATGCTAATCTATGCTAATGACCATGAAGAGCAGGAAGAGAAGGGAGAGCCATAGGGGAGGGGAGGAGGAGAGAACTAGTAGGAAGTCAAGAGGGACAAAGCTGAAGGTATTTGCTTTCAAGAGTGGTTGGGAAGATCCCTCTAAGGTCACACTGTCAAAGTCAAGACACCCAAAACCCGAGAAAGAGCCACAGGAAGTGCTCCTTAGACAGAGGGACCAGCAGTGCGTAAGTCCAGAGAAAGTAGGGACTGGCTTGCTGCAGAAACTGCTGGAAGGTCAGCAGGTTAGGGTTGTGGTGACGGAGAGGGCTCCGCAGGAACATGCAGAGGTCACAGAGTCTTCTGGGTTCTGCTGAGGAAGCAGCATTCGGCACTGAGTACTAAGCACTGGCAAAGCATGGCCAATTCATCTCCTCCCTGTCGGAGACTTCCTGGCTGACATCTAGCCCTGGCCTGCCCTAGGATTTCTGAAACTGGAGGTGGAGCCTTGGGAGATGGGGCAGGAAGCCCCTCTGGAAAATGAGGGCACAGGCGACATTTGTCTTTGGAGCTTCCATCTCCTTGGGTGACCTCCTCTTCACGGGGGACTCAGGTGCTCACTGTCCCCTGCCTGGCTGCAGAAGCCTGCCTGAAGACGGGTAGGCCATGCTAGGTGACTAGTGGTGGCTTCACCCAGCTGCGTGGGTCTAGCAGCTCCCCAGGGCAGCCCTCCCACACAGAGTAACTCAGCTGACCTGCTGCTTAGAGCTCCCGGGGCCGCCGTTTCTTCATGAGGCTTCCAGGTCACTGTGGCAAGGGTTAAGAGAGGTGGAGGGTGAAAATCCACGCTTCAGTATTGTTCAAAGTCTATTTGATAAGTGTGAGCATCTCTTTCACAACACCTGATATTAATTATTCCTAAAATCTGGTTCTGTTTCTGACCTTGAGAGAAACGGGCATTAAAAGCCAACACCTTAGCCAGGCATGGTGGTGCACGCCTGTAATCCCGGTACTTGGGAGGCTGAGACAGGAGGATCACAGATTTGAGGACAGCCTCAGCAACTTAGTGAGACCCTGTTTCAAAATAAACAAGGGCTGGGGGCATAGCTCAGGTAGAATCCCCTGAGTTCAATTCTCAGTACCACCCCCCCAAAAAAAACCCACAACACCTTATGCTTGACGATGTATCGTAGTTAAGTTTCTCCATAACTCTGAGGCAAGGGCTAATATTATCTCTACTTACTATGAAGAAATGAAGATGGAGAGTGTATTATTTGGGGCTTGTGATGGCAAGTGTTAAGCATTCAGGTTTAATTGGCTAAGACAAAAGGGAATTTATTCATGGAAGTAGTAATTCTAGGGCTTCAGGCTCAGCTGGATCTAGGGTCATAATGATGTCATCAAGACTCAGTTCCATTCCTGGGTTTTGTTTTTCACTGTGTTGGCGGGCTTTCTTGGTGTGGCAGCCCCAGCAGCTTTGGGTTTATACTTTCTCAGTTTCAAGTGCAGTAGAAAGAGCCTTTCCTGATCAGGGCTCTCGCCTCAAATCCCAGGATTGAATCTCTTTGGTCTAATGTGAGTTATGGGCCATGTTGATTCATCTACTGTGTTTGAGGGAACCGAGTTGCTCACTGACCTCCTGGCTACATGCCATGCTGACCTCTAGAGGTTGGGATAGGGTAGTTGGGTACATCTGACCTGAAGGAAAATCATGGTTCTGTTACATGGAGAAGAGGACTTAGATGCTGCATAAGCAAAGAAACCAAGAAAGCAGGTATCCATTTCAGTGAGTTTGTACATGTGTTGTTATATCCATCAAGTGCAGGGCCCGAATTTGAACTAGATTCTATTTGATTCCAAAGCCCCGAGCGGTTCTGCCATTGCTTCTCTAGCTCAGTGTGAACTCCAGCACATGACCCCCTGGGCCCACAGTCGGTCTGGAGTAACAGGAGCCCCACCCCCCTGCACCCCATCAGCCCCTTCTCCCTTTGCATAGTGCTCCCTGGAGTAAAACGTGCCTTATTCCTCTTAAGGGGAGCACACTTCAGGCCAAAGCTTCGTTCCCAGGGAGGGCGGCAGTGAGCGTGGCTCTAGCCATGGTGCACGGAGGGCAGCCCTCTGCTAAGGAGATTCCAGGCGTCAGCGGGATGTGGAGGGCATGGGGGAGGAGAGCCTTCCCCAAGGTTGACAGCCTGTCACTGTCTCCTTCCTGTGCCCCAGGGTGGGGAGTTCTGGTGTCTGCTGGAAGTCTAGTCTGGGTTCAGGAAGGCCGCTGGAAGTTGGGCAAGGTAGATGGAAATAAATGGCCGTCTTCCACACCCATTCACCCAACCCCAGGAGCATCCTAGCCCGCGTCACTGCAGGCGGCGTTGTCTGTGTGTTTGTGGGACACGTGTGTCTTCCTCAGGGGGACACTCCTCCCCCCCACGTCTCAGATCTGAGACTCTCTGAGGACAGAGACTGAAGTTCTGTTTCCAGCAGACCTTTGTGTGGCTTCAGAGAAGTTGTTTCTGAGCTTGATTGGAGAGGAGAAAAGTGTGTGTGGGAGCTTCTCCACAGACTGTCTTTACTAGGATTGCATATGTGTTCTGTGTATGTGTATCTCCGTGTATGAGTGTATATGTGTGTGTGTCTATGTAGTATGTGAGTATGTATGTGTGTCTGTATCTCTGTGTAGGTATATGTCTGTGTGTGTGTGTGTGGTGTGACAGCAGTTTCTGAACAAAAGGCATATAAAAGATATCTGCCCTTCTGTGTGATAATCCAAGGCTGCTACTACTTTTCCTTTACTTGTTGAAAAGGATAGGAAGCCGGGCATGGTAGTGCACACTTGTAATCCCAGTACTTGGGAGGCTGACACAGGAGAATCGTAG
>PVJS01000822.1:48482-113783 GCA_004027185.1 Glis glis
CAGCCTCAGCTACTTAGTGAGGCCCTCCACAACTTAGTGAGACCCTGTTTCAAAAATGAATAAAAAAGCCGGGCGTGGTGGCGCATGCTTGTAATCCCAGTACTTGGGAGGCCGGCTAGCCTCAGCTACTCAGCGAGGCCCTCTGCAACTTAGTGAGACCCTGTTTCAAAATAAAGAATCAAAAATAGGGCTGGGGGTGTAGCGTGGAGGTAGAATACCCCTGAGTTCAATTCCCAGTACTGCAAAAAATAAAAGAGAATAAAAAATAGGGCTGGGGGTATAACACGGAGATAGAATGCCCCTGGGTTCAGTTCCCAGTACTGCAAAAAAAAAAAGATAGGAAAATTCGGCCAGTGACATTTCCCTGGTTGTTCATAGCTGACTGTCCTTCCAGCTGCAGTCATCTCAGGCCTGTGACTTGTGCAGAGGCTCAGCTGCTTGGAGATGATAGAAGGGGTTGGCAGCTGGTCATCAGGGGCTGGAGCTGGTGGCCTAAAACCTCTCTACCGAAGAGCACACGTTGGTCTCCCCGTGTAGCTATCAGGCCCCTCGCCTTTCCACCTCCTTCCACACCGCTTCCCCCCTCCACTTACCTTCTTATAGGATTTTGATTAAGATGGAAAAAAAGAGACAAAAGTGGTCAACTCTGGGCCTTACCAGGCGTGAGAGGCTTGGGCCATGTGACCACATGGAAGGTGGGTGAACTGTACTCTCCAATTGTAGAGGAACAGTGGTGGACGGGGGCAGCCCGAGTGCTGGAGGTATCTTTTGATCCCAGCAACAGCCTGCAGAGGAGGGGAGGGTGCCCTTCAGAGAATCTCTCTGGGGGGAGCCCTCATAGCATTATTAAATGTGCACACCTGTGGGGCATGGCAGCCCACCCACTTCCTCCAGCTCCCAGAGACGCTTCGCACATGCTGAGATCCTCTGTCACGTGGGCGAGGTCCCATAGCAAGGGCTTGTTGAGTGCTTGCTCTGTGTGAGCACAGTGCTGAGCGCTCTGCACACATTATCATAGTTTATCTTCCCAGCAACCTTGCGACGTGGCTTCTGTTATTGTCCCCATTACACAAGTGAGAAAGAGTTAAATCATGTTTCCAAATGGTTGGCCTGGTATTTCAACTCTGCCAACTTGGCCCTAGAGGCCACACTATAAACTCTTGTGCTGAACCCATGTGCGTGTCTCTTCCTAGTTCTTGAAAAATCCATCTTAATCTTGCCCAAACACCAGGGAAATAGGATTTCAGATGAAAACATGTCATAATAAAAATTCAAGGATGCTTTTTGAACTAAAACCTTTTTTTTTTTTTTTTGCAGTACCGGGGATTGAACTGAGGGGCATTCTACCTCCGAGCTAAACCCCAGCCCTATTTTTTATTCTTTATTTTGAAACAGGGTCTCACTAAGTTGTGGAGGGCCTATGTAGCTGAGGCTGGCCATGAACCCGGATCCTCTGGTCTCAGCCTCCCAAGTACTGGGATTACAAGCGTGTGTCACCACGCCCGGCTAACGAAAACCTCTCGACTGGGAATGGGGACCCACCAGCCTGGGCAGCACAGGAATAAAGACCAACCCAGCACGAGGGAGAGGCGCCACCTTTTCTCCATTTTCCTGCCTGTTTGGAAAGTTTTGCAGTGCCAGGGGGAACAGAGGTGGAGGAGAGGTGACTTGTGAGAGGACACTGGGGTAGGCTCAGGACATCTGCATAACCCGCCATCCCGGCTGGGAGGTTTTACGCTAAACTCCTTTGCTGTGAATTTTCATGAACACCACCAGAATCCCCTGTGGGATAACAGGAACTTTGGGTTGGATTGGTGCTGTGACGATTCTCATGGTGCTTGGCTTTATTCCCTGAAGATTGGCTAGCAGGGGCAAGAGGAAGCTGCCATTTAGAACGGTTATTGCTTCTGTTAACGAGCACATTGCAATCGGAGTTAAAACCCCTGAATCCACACGTAGACTGGAAATAGGGAAGAGGGAGAAGGTGTGGGGCGCACTGGCGAGCAGGAATGTGTGGCAGGGTGCTGTCAACCGTGGTCCCCGTGTCTGCTTTATCTTCCTGTGGCCGGAGATGCGCTTTAGCAGACAGCAGTCGAGGAGGGCTGAGCAGGTGTGGGGAGTGCTGTGGGACAGGAGAGGGGAGGATGTGTCCGGGCGAGCGGCGGCAGAGAAGGCTGGCATAGTTAGCGGGACGCGGAAGTGACGTGCCTTGTCAGTACCCAAGGAGAGCGTGGTCGCCGGCAGCCCGAGTGCTGAAGGGGCACATGGATAGGATGGGATCGTGGAAAGAAGATCCCAAGTGCATACCTCCTGGGACTTGTGTTTGCAAGTGACGAGGACTGATTTAAGGAAAACAAAATGCAAACAACTCTGAGTGTGTGGCTGTGGTCATTTATTAATGTTACAGGAAACTGAATGATGGCAAAAGGACTTCGTTTCTCTTAGTTTTTTTTTTTCTTTTTTTGCAGTATTGGGGATTGAACCCAGGGGGATTCTACCTCCATGCTACACCCCTGGTTCTGTTTTTTATTTTATTTATTTATTTATTTATTTATTTGTGGTACTGGGGTTTGAACCCAGGGGCATTCTACATCCAAGCTACATCCCCAGCCCTATTTTTAATTCTTTATTTTGAAACAGGGTCATACTAGGTGGGAGGGCCTCAGTAGCTGAGGCTGGCTGCAAACCTGCGATCCTCCGGTCTCAGCCTCCCAAGTACTGGGATTACAAGCGTGCGCCACCATGGCCAGCTAGTTTTTTTTTTTTAAATATACTTTTATTGGTGCATTGTAGTCTCACATAATAATGTTCCTAACACACTCTTAGTTTTTCGACAGCACTTTCTTCTATTGGCCAATCCGAGAGGCGGGTTTTCTCTGCATAGTGGTCCTCAGTGTGCCCAGTTTCAAGGCCTGTAGGAAGAGAAGTCTTGTCTTTCTCAATAGGCTAAGCTAAAGTCTCCAATTTGCATCTTGGCCAGCCCTGGGTTCTGTGCTTCCCCCAAACTAGGGGTTCAGGTCAGGCCCACCCAGATCACAGGATGAGATTAAGGGAGGGGCCTCATTCAGAGGGGAAGAAATCTCAGGACCATGGTGGCTTTAGATGGGCGACTTTCCACTGTGCATTGAATAATGATCTATGGCCAAGAGCTTACGGATCACTCAGTAGTCATACAAAGTACCCCAGACCCCAAATTTCCCTTCTCTGTACTAGACTTGAATTGGCAGTTTGATTCAATGATGGTCTCATCCTAACTGGTGACTACTGATTTTTCAAAAATATTGGGTTCACAGATAAATATAGTATAGCAAGGTATAGAGATGAGCTAAAGTAGCATTTTAAAGCACATGTAAGTCTGTCCACGGAAGGCCAAAGTTCAGTGTCTCTCAAGTTTTCCATCAGCTAGCAGGAGGTGGCCCCTGCAGTTTCTTGTAGCACAAGGTGTTTATTCCCACAAACCTCGGGGACAGGAGTATTCTGAGTGAGCCCCACCCGCTAGGAAGAGTTGGAGAGCTATAGAATGGCGGAATTTAGATTCAGACTCCTGATGGGAGTTTATACCAATTTATTTTCATACTTCACACGGGGTATGGGAGTCCTAACTGCGCAGCCAAGATTCAGCGGGGGAGCTTACTAGAACACAGTTTCTTCTCCAGGTTCTTGGGTTGTCGCCGTTGGTGGGAACACACCAGCAGTCGTGGAGCACTGTGACAGGGAGTCTGGTAACTCACTTGACTTGGGGCTGGAGGCTCACTGGGCCTAATTCTCTTGGGCCTTATATACTATTTAAGAGGGGTCTTATCTTAGGTAGGCATATGCCCCTTAAGCTGAGGCTGGGCATGCGCAGTTACATCCAGTGCTAGGGTTGCATCAGCCGTGGGGAGAGGGCGTTAAACATATCTTATCACTCAAGCCAGACCTGGGAGGCTCCCGGGCTGTCATTTTGGGTGTTTCACTTTTACTCACACACATTTGCCTCAAAATGGCAGCACTTATGTCAAGCAATTCACAATTCAAGAAATCATGTCCAAAGGCACTCTCCACATGGAGCTTCTCCATCCCCCCATACTATTATGCTTCCTTCCTGGGGCGAGGCCACCAGACAGAGAAGGTGAGGGGAGGTGGGCCTGCAGACATTCTGGTCACTAATAGCAGCTGTGGTCACATCTGTGGTGACAACTTATTTTTGATCCCGGAAGTCCCAGGTTGAATAAGCTCAGTAAACCCGCTTGCTTTTGGTTTTGCAACTGTTGACATTTTCTTATGATCTAATCTTTGGTCCAGTGCACAAACTCCTCCCAAATTCTAACCCAGATCTTCCCCAGGGCAATTCAGCAAGATGACCTTGTGTTCTTCCCTAAATCTCCCTTTATCTGATTGGGTTAGGGCTTTTGTCCTTATAGGGTCATTCACCTGAGGGGCTTGGGCAGTTGGGGGTGGGGCTTGCCCAGTGGAGTCTTGGACTGATCTTCCCTGCTTGGTGGAACTTCAGTGGGACTCTTTTTTTTTTTTTTGGCGGTACCGGAGATTGAACCCAGGGGCACTTTACCTCCGAGCTACACTCCTGGCCCTATTTTTTATACTTTATTTTGAAACCGGGTCTCACGAAGTTGCGGAGGGCCTCACTAAGTAGCTGAGGCTGGCCACGAACCCGGATCCTCTGGTCTCCACCTCCCAAGTACTGGAATTACAAGCCTGCGCCACCACGCCCGGCTCAGTGGGACTCTTTATTTCCTTCTTTTTGGAAGCACATGAGCATAGACATATTCCACTTACAATTTACCATTGTGTCATTCCGCGTTTCCCCTGAAATCACCAATTGCTCTCTCAGGTTCAATTAGAGATCCCTTGAAGATCTCAGGGCTCTATGTGGTTGTTTAAGTTCTCAGAGGATGAATTTTCATTTCAATGTAAGGAAAAGGAAGAAAAAGACGTGAACTATATTCCAGAATTTTAGGCTTAAAAAAAGCCATAAACAGCATTAGCCATCAGGGAAATAAAAAATCAAAACCACAGTGAGATACAACTTTATAACCCCAGGGGCATTCTACCTCGAAGCTACACCTCCAGCCCTATTCTTTATTTTGAAACAGGGTCTCACTAAGTTGCAGAGGGCCTCACTAAATTGCTGAGGCTCGCTGCGAACCTGCACTCCTCCTGTCTCAGCCTCCCAAGTACTGGGATTACAAAGGTGCGACACCACACCCGGCTCTAGTAGGATATTTATAATAAAAATGGCAGATAATCACAAGTGTGGATGAGGGTTTGGGGAACATGGAAACCTCAGACATTTCTGGGAGGAATTAAATATAGTTCAGTGCTTTGGAAAATAATCTTGCAGATTCTCAAAAGGTTAAGCATCAGTAATCAAAACAGCATGGTACTGGCATTAAAAACAGACACATAAACCAATGGAACAGATTAGAGAGCCCGGAAGTAAATCCATGCAGTTATGGGGAAGGATGGTCTCTTCAATAAGTGATGCTAGGGAAACCACCTGCAGAAGAATGAAATGGGACACCGATCTCACACTCCTCAAAAATCAATGTGAGCCAGGCATGGTGGCGCACGCTTGTAATCCCAGTACTTTGGGAGGCAGAGACAGGAGGATCCGGGTTCGCAGCCAGCCTCAGCTCTCTGTCTCTCTCTCTCTCTCTCCTCTCTCTCTCTCTCTCTCTCTCTCTCTTTCCGTCTCTCTCTCTCTCTACCTAGTGAGGCCCTGCGCAACTTCGTGAGACCCGGTTGGTTTCAAAATAAAGTATAAAAAATTAGGGCCGGGGGTGTAGTGCAGAGGTAGAACGTCCCTGGGTTCAATCCCCGGTACCGCAAAAAAAAAAAAAAAAAAAAAAAAAAAATCATTGTGAAATGCACTAAAGACTTAAGGAAAACTGAAGCCCATAAAACTCCTAAAAGAACACGCAGGGTTTTAAAAGCTCCTTAACATGGGTCTGGGGAATGATTTTTTTTTTGATAGGACACCAAAATCAGACAACAAAAGCAAACATAGACAAATGGGATTACATCAAATTAAAAAGCTTCGGCACAGCAAAGGAAACAATCGACGAAGTGAAAGGGCAACCTGTGGCGTGGGAGAAAATAGTTGCACACCACGTGTCTGCTATGGAGTTCATCTCCAAAGAAAACACAGCAAAAACAAGGCTGAACAGAGTTATCATGTGACACAGCAATTCCACTCCTAGGTATCTATCCAACAGAAATGAAGACATACGTACACAAGCAGAGGCGAGTGTTCATAGCAATGTTATAATAGTGGAAAAGTAGATACAATCCACGTATCTATCAGCTATGAATAGACACAATGTGGTCTACCTGCACAGCAGATTATTAGCAATAAAAAGGAATGCAGTTCTGAT
Source organism: Glis glis (assembly GCA_004027185.1). Taxonomy (NCBI): domain Eukaryota; kingdom Metazoa; phylum Chordata; class Mammalia; order Rodentia; family Gliridae; genus Glis; species Glis glis. The sequence goes on from PVJS01000822.1 coordinate 54,857, forward strand.
ATGTTACAACGTGGATGAGCTTTAAAGTAGAATTCTAAGTGAAAGGCGCTAGTCACAAAAGGCCACATACTGGGTGATTTCATTTCCATGACATACACAGTTTAGGTAAATACATAGAAACAGATTAGCCATTTCCAGTGTCTGGGAGAAGGGAGAAAGGGAAGGGACTGCTTTGCATGTGTGGTATCTTTTTGGGATAATGAAAATGCTCTGAAATTAGATAGTGATGTTGGTTGCACGACTCAGAATATACTAAAAAGCACTGAGTTGTATAACTATAAATGGGTGAATCGTATGCTATGTGAATTGCATCTCATTAAAACAAATGTGTATGTATTTGTATGTGTGTATATATAGAGAGAGAGGGGGATAGAGAGGGAGAAAAGGAAATGGCTAATTGAATTTTGGGGTGAGAATGTTCAATCTGGAGAATTCTCTGATGGTGTAGAAATTAACAAAACTTTTCAGTGCTAAAGTTACTTAATAATAATAATGGCAGAATATACTTTTTATTCCCCTAATCACTTTTTTCTTTTTTTTTTGTACTGGGGAGTGTACCCAGGGGCATTCTACCTCTGAGCTACACCCCAGCCTTTTTTATTTTTTTGTTTTTGAAACAGGGTCTCACTAAGTTGCTGAGATTGACCTCAAACCTGCAATCCTCCTGTCTCAGCCTCCCAAGTACTGGGATTACAGCTGTGTGCCACCTGCTAGCTAGCTAATCCTTTTTTTTATCCTATATTAGGTCTCTAATTCTTTATACTAATTTATAAAATTTCTTGTGCTTGAGCAGAAAGAGTTAATATTCTCAATGTCAAGGATGAATCCGTAACTCTTGACTTAGTGCTCCACGAGGCCATGTTTGCTGTGGGAAGTGGCCAGTGCTTTTGGTTGTGAAATGCTGGGGAAGCATCTCACGGCTCCAAATGGAGATGGAAGCAAATGACTCTTCACGTATGAATTCTCTCTTGTTTAAAAGTAAAACTGTTGTCCTTTATGAGAGCAGTTGAAAGTGCTTTATGATTTTTTTTTTTTTTTTGCGGTACCGGGGATTAAACCTAGGGGCATTCTACCTCCGCGCTACACCCCCGGCCCTATTTATACTTTATTTTGAAACCGGTCTCACGAAGTTGCGGAGGGCCTCACTAGGTAGAGAGAGAGAGAGAGAGCGAGAGAGCGCTGAGGCTGGCCGTGAACCTGGATCCTCCAGTCTCTGCCTCCCAAAGTACTGGGATTACAAGCATGTGCCACCATGCCCGGCTGAAAGTGCTTTATGAATCTCAGGTCTTTCCTCGTGTGATGACTTCTGGGAGCCCCTTCTCCCGAGCTGTCTGAGTCTGCAGTGTGAGGCCCTGCAGAGTGCGGTGTGGGGAGGCCAGAGGGAGTTTTATCTAAACAGAGTCAGAATCCATGTCCTGCCCCAACCAAGAAGGTAATATATGAGCTGTCGTTGGCTGTAAGCAACTTGACGTTAGGGACCAGGGCTCAGCTGACCCCAACTCGCTAGGACCCAGCACTGGGTCTGACACACAGTAGGCATTGAACATTATTTTCTTGAATGTTAAAGGTCAACTAGGATGTGGTGAGTTTTACACACAGGCACGGACCCTTACATATAATAGTAAGGGGACTGTGATTCAACTCATCACATACAAATTCAATGATAAACTATAAAATATGAAGGGGCATGTGGAATGACTGACAACAGCAAGGCCACAGGAAACCCCAGTCACCTTGACCTTCGGCACACTTAGGTCTCCATTAGGGATGTGTTTGGATAGAGAAGACTTGGGGTCCCCTAGCTGTCACCGGGGCTCAGAAGGTCAGGACTAAGACACTGAAGAGAAAATTGCCTCCCTACTGAAGGAGCAGAGGACAGATGGACAGGGCTGTCTCTGGCACCACGTTGCTGGTGGAACATGGTTATGCTGTGTCACCATGAGAGACTGAATGCTTTGTGGGGGGAGAGCAACAGGTGCCCAGGAGGAGGGAACTCTGTGCTGCCCCCGTGTGGTGAAACTGGGAGCATGCGCCTTCCCTTGGCCCCAGGGCCTCATAATGTTCCTCATGTAGGGAAACACCATATGTCCACACTGGAAGATCAGGGAACCTAGGGGGTCCTTTTCCATTGCTTTTGACCTTCATTGTCTTGTGTGTGTGTGTGTGTGTGTGTGTGTGTGTGTGTGTGTGTGTGGATACTGGCAATTGAGCCCAGGGGCATTCTACCTCTGAGCTACACCCCCAGACAGACCTATTTTATTTTGAAACAGGATCTCACTAAGTTGCTGAGTGTTTCTCTTAAGTTGCGAGGCTGGCCTCGAACCTGCAATCCTCTTGTTTCTTGTCCCTCTTGACCTTGTATCTTGATCCTCTTGTCTCAGCCTCCTAAGCACTGGGATTACAGGCATGCACCACCACACCCAGCTTGATCTTCATTGCTTTTGATATGTGTTTGTTGAAAGGAGCTCTGCTCCCGTACCCACCAGCCTACTTGGTATGTTTCCTTCTAGATGCTCCATAGCAACCTGATATTTAGCATGCTCCAGAGTGAGCTCATGACCTCTCTCCTCCACCTCCTCAGCTGTGTCTCCTGCTGTACTTTTGGACCTAGTTCATGGCACTATTCAATCCCCTAGACCAGAAGTCTGGTTGCCTTCTATGTCATCCCCCTCCGCCCCACCCCTAGAGCTAGTCAACCACAGCCCTGCTTGCCATTACTCCGAGACTTCATTAAATTCATCCTCTCTTTTTCCATCCCCAGTGCTGCTAAGATAGTGATTTTATCCCATAAAATGCAAATATTTCCTACCTGGTCGTCTTCCACCCCATGCCCCTCTAGTTCATCTTCCATCCCATTCCCAGATTATTCTAAAATGCCAATATGACTAAGTTAATGCACCCACTTAAAACTCTTCAGTGGCTTCTTTCTGATGATAGATTCAGCCCAAACTAGCACGGATTTATGGTGCTTCATTGCCTGGCCCCGCAGATCCCTCCAGCCCTCGCCCTGAAGCTACCTGGAAGGCTGGGATGTTTACTGCTCTCTTCTGGACTGCCCACCTCATGTGACCTGGCTCCAGTCACCTCCTCTATGAAGCCCTTCCTGAGTACTTTGCCCAGTCCCCATCCCAGATGAAACCCCACTTGCTCTTTGTGGGATTCTACTGCAGCGTGCTCAAGAGCAGAGGGTTTGGGGGTAGATGACCCCAGAGCATGCCTGTGCATCATCACTCATGGTCTGTGTGACGTAGGGCAGCTACTGAACCTCTCTGGGCCTCAGTTTCTCTCTTTGACATGTGAAGGTTATAATGTTTTTTTCACAGGGTTCTTCTCAAGATGAAATGAAATAGCTCATGGACAGCACATCGTGGCACATAGGAAGCCCTCAGTAAATGCTCACTCTGGTTTTTTGTACTCTCAACATGTTTGGAGCAAGTTTCCACCCTGGGGAGCTACGACTTCAGGGTGTCCTTTATTTATGTTGATGCAACTACAACTAGATTAAGCCCGATGAAGTCGGGTTGATTGTTTTTACTCTCAGTTCCTAGAACACAGCTGGAGAGAGTAGACACTTAATCATTCCCTGGGATCAGGTTGTGTCTCAATATATCTCAGGAAAGCAGTTAGGCTGCAGTGCATTGGGGGTGTGATGGAGAGTGGAGCGTCCAGGGGGTGCTCTGGGCCTCGGTAGAAAGGAGGGTGAGACGCAGTGAGTCCTGTGTCCTCTTGAATGCTCAGGTGCTCAGGATGACAAGCTGGAAGTAATCTTTTTTTTTTTTTTTTGTGGTACCGGTGATTGAACCCAGGGGCGTTCCACCTCCGTGCTACACCCCTGGCCCTATTTTTTTGTGCTTTATTTTGAAACCAGGTCTCACGGAGTTGCGGAGGGCCTCACTAGGTAGAGAGAGAGAGAGAGAGAGAGAGAGAGAGCGAGCTGAGGCTGGCCGCAAACCTGGATCTTCCGGTCTCTGCCTCCCAAAATACTGGGATTACAAGCGTGCGCCACCACACCCGGCTGGAAGTAATCTTGATTTCTCCAGACATGTGGGAAAACATCTCAAATCATGAAATTATAAATTTAAAAAGCCATTTGGCTATTGCGAATTGTGTTGCTATGAACATGGGAATGCATAAATTGCTGTAGTCTTCTGGTTTCAATCCCTTTGGATGATACCCAGTAGTGGTATAGCTGGATCATATGGTGGATCCCTTCCTAGTTCTCTGAGAAATCTCCACATGGATCTCCATAGTGGTTGAACTAGTTTGCAATCCCACCAACAGTGCAGAACTACTCGGCAATAAAGAAGAACAAAATAATATCATTTACAAGAAAATGGAAGGACCTGGTAAACATTATGCTAAGTGAGATCAACCAATCACAGAAAGAGAAGGGCCATATATTTTCCCTAATATGTGCAAGCTAGGGAGTAGTGGGGATACAAAAGGGACTCCAGACAATAGCAGAGAAGCCTCAGTGGAGTCAGGAAAGTGGCCTAAGGGAAGGGGAAGGGGAAGAATGAAGTTCATTAATGGAATTACTACCATCAACCATGTGTACATATGAGAATATACTAACATCAATCTCAGTACTCTGTATTGGGGGAGAAGGGGAAGCTGGGGGTGCACCAAGTGCTGTGTGCATGTATGTTACAGTCAACTTGATTTTCATTGTGATGTGAGACTATAATGCACCAATAAAAGCACATTAAAGAAAAAAAATAGCCACACTTCTTTTAAAAATTGGATTGTTCAAGAAACATACACTACAGAGTAGATAGGCTATCATCTTATTAAAAGATCATTGTTTAATCTGCTTTCAGTTAGGGTAATCATTCTGGTCCATAGCATAAGCTTTCCACAATGTGATGGAGATCAGGTTGGAAGTGAGTGCCCTTGCAGAAATGTTGTCAGTTATCTGCTTCACTTTGTTGTAAATAAAATATAAACAATATGATCCCACTATCAATTCATTTTCAAATGGAGCTGTACATTTAATTAGAAAAAGACAACATACTTCATTGTCTGGGAATTATAGTATATATCTTCTATAAATGTCATCAGCATCTATTTCTGAGTTGGAGGAAAGGGTACTAAAGATAAAGCACAGTGCAAATGCACATCTTGCAGAAAGTCATCATTAAATGGATTTTTCCTTATTAATGCTTTAAGTCACAATTTGTCATAGAAATCCAAAATGCCTTGTATAGCACTCACTATTAGTCAATTGATTGGCTGGTAAAAAAATAAAGAAGCAATTCTTATGAAATATTAATTGTTTTTCCTTTGCCTGCAGACGTTTTTATTTAGTTTCTGATTTCACAAGCTATCATGCTAGCAGTGATCCGTCCCTTTCTAGTTGTGTCATTTGAATGGCTCTTACTTCACTGGAGTAGTCTGGCTTATGCATGAGTATAGAGAACTGGATTAATAAAGCATTCCTACTGTTCTGATTTTACAAAGAATTAGAATAAAGAATCAGTCTTAGCTGGGCTTGGTGGTGCACACCTGTAATCCAAGTGTTTGGGAGGCTGAGACAAGAGGATCGCAGATTCATGGTCAGCCTCAGCAACTTACGGAGACCCTGTTTAAAAAAAAAGGTGGGGGGATGTGGTGGTGCATGCTTGTAATCCCAGTACTTCTGAAGCTGAGACAGGAGGATCACAGGTTTGGGGCCAGCCTCAGCTACTTAGTGAGGCCCTCTGCAACTTAGTGAGACCCTGTTTCAAAATAAAGAATAAAAAATAGGGCTGGGGGTGTAGCTCAGAGGTACAATGCCCCTGGGTTCAATTCCCAGTACTGCAAAAAAAGGGGGGGTACTGGGGGTGTAGCTCAGAGGTAGAATGCTTCTGGGTTCAATCCCCAGTACCACACACACACACACACACACACACATCCACACATATACACACACAAATAAAATTAAAAAAATAAATCTCCTGTTTGGTCAAAATACTGATTTCTTGTTACTGCCCGTCTCTGGGTTTTTGCCCTATTTCCTTTAATATTAGATACCTGGTGGTATAGAATCATGGAATGTTAGCTCAGCATAGAACATTGAGAGTATTCCCCAGGTGGAAGCTTCTGGAAAGCCTGCTTTGGTCTTCTTTGTCCAAAGTCGGAGGCACTTAGGCCTAACTGCCTTTGGCCGAGAAGCCCAGAGTGCTCTTTCCTTCCTCTCTCCCCCCACTTCCCTTAGAAGATCAACACCACATGGACTACTGCTCATCTCCCACTCTGTTTTGCCGATGAGCCTTGACCAGGAACCCTGGTCATGAATCCACTGAGACACGCCGTATTTCCCAGGTACGTCTAATAAACAGGTGGTGAACTGAAGCAAATGAATTCTCTGCTGATCTAAAGCTGATGACACGGAGCTGGTTTTGTTTTATTGAGTTATTCATACTGTTTGGTATAATAAGTTGTGTTGAAATATTTCCCGCTCCTATGCCTGCCTTTATTAGCTTGAAATTTGGGTCTTTTTTTTTATTATTGTTGGCGCGTAGAATGGGCTTTAATATGACATGCAATTATCTCTCTGTCACGTTCATTTTGGTTTAATCGCCCATCCTGTATCATCATGGGCTGAGTCAGCCAAAGACCATACCCTTCTGCTGGCGAGGACTGTATTGAGGGATCTTGCACACCTTTATAAATTATTTGTAATTCTAGGCAACATCGGAACTGCAAACTTCAGAGGCAAATTCCATCCCTATTCCCCTTGAAACTAGTTAACAACCTAACCTCTCTCTACATGCCCGGATGAGTTTGGTTCAATTTTTCTTTTTCTCACTTTTCTCATTGTTCAGCTGCATCATGCAATTTTGATTTCTGCCTCTGCATTTTCTATCTTCTTAACAATAGATCCTTGGGTTTTTGCAGATTTCAAAACTCGTGGGATTGACTGTTTTCTAGAGGCCCCAAAGTTATTTGTAGTTTTGCAAAGACACGGATTAGAAGTGTTGCCTATTGTCCACATCTGACTGATGTGCTAGAGAGAGTCTTTTGCTAATAAAGCCACCCAACAGATCGAACCCTTAATAAGGAATCACTTCTCCATTGATACAAGGTTGTAGGGACATCTGAGTAACTGTTTTTTTTTTTTTTTTTGCGGTACCAGGGATTGAACGCAGGGGTGTTCTACCTCCGCGCTACACCCCCGGCCCTATTTTTTATACTTTATTTTGAAACTGGGTCTCACGAAGTTGTGGAGGGCCTCACTAGGTAGAGAGAGAGAGAGAGAGACAGGGAGAGAGAGAGAGAGCTGAGGCTGGCTGCGAACCCGGATCCTCCGGTCTCCACCTCCCAAAGTACTGGGATTACAAGCGTGCGCCACCACGCCCGGCTTGAGTAACTGTTTTCTTAATCTTTACTCATCCTCAGGGACATTTTTTATGGACTAAATGATACATTGTAGAGGTATATGTGAATCTGGGATTTGTGATGGTTTAAGACACTCTTTCTTAACCTTTTAAAAAATAACTGATAGCCAGGCATGATGGTGCATGCCTGTAATCCCAGTATTTAGGAGGCTGAGGCCTACTTAGGAGGAGAACCACAGGTTTGAGGCCAGCCTCAGCAAGTGAGATCCTGTTTCAAAAAAATATGATAAAACAGGGCTGAGGGTATAGCTCTGAGGTAGAATATCCCTAGGTTCAATCCCCAGTATTAAAAAACAAGCCAAAATAAAATAACTGATGCTCGTGCAACACCCCTAGAGATTGCGATTTATTGGGTCTGGTGTGGGGCCTGAACATGTGTATTATTAAAAAGCTTCCAGGCAATCCTCAGATGCCACCAGGGTTGGAAATAGGAAATTCCTAAGTCTGTCACCAGCCCCCAGCTTAAAGGACTTGAAGGATTTCCCATTGCTATTAAGATAATGACCAACCCTCCAATGTCCCCCAAGCCAAAGCCTCTTCTGATGCCTCTCTCGTTTTCTCTGCAGGTGTCTCGGCCTCCTGTGTGTACTGTGTTCCTTCCCTCCATGCTGCTTGGATGTGCTGTTTCCTTTGCCTGGAAAGCTCTTTTCGCCTCTCCTCTCCCAGTGAACTCCTATGCATCCTTCAGAGCTTCTCCCAAGCACAGTTTCTTCAAGGGAAGCCTCCCCCATGTCCAGCCCAGGTGAGACCCCACTAGTGCTCACTCTTACATGTCCTTCTAGCTCTTATGATTGTTGCTGGATCCTGATTTAGGTGACTTTTTCCCTAGTGTCCATCTCCCCAGCAACCCTACAAGCTCTATGAAGGCACAAACCACACCTTATTAGCGTCAACATCCTCGTTCAAGCATGATGCTTGTATGGTTAGTACTTAGGATCACTGAGTGAATGAATCCAAGGTTTCTGTATCACATTGATTACTCCGCTATCAGAGTGGGAAAGGTTCTTCATTGAGTTAGAACTAAATCAGATTCATTCATTGCTAATTAAATACTGCATGGAACATTGTCATAAGCCAAGGTTTCTCAACTTTGGCACTCCTAACATTTTGGGTTGGGTAATTCTTAATTTTTTATCCATGAGTTATAATTTTACATAATAGTGGGATTCATTGTGACATATTTTTTAAAAAAAATTTTCCATTTTTTTATTGGTGCATTGTAATCATACATCTTGGTGGGTTTCAGGGTGGTAGAAGTATACATGCACACATTGGTCAATTAGCCCTCCCCCAATTTCCACCCCCATTCCCTCCCCCTTCCCTCATTCTCCTGCTCAGCATAGTAGTTGACTTTGATAAGTTTGTGTATGTACATCCTGTGCGTTAGGGTGTTTCCCTCTTCCCCCCTCCCATCTCCTTCAGTTAGGTCGACTTCTTTACTCATCTGAGGTTTTCTCCCTGTTTGTCTGGAGTCCCTCCTTTGCTCTATTCTCCCTAGCTTCTGTATATTAGGGAGAGCATCTGACTTTTCACTTTCTGTGACTGACTAATCTCACTTAGCATAATGTTCTCTAATTCCATCCATTTCCCTGCAAATGATGTAATTTTGTTCTTCTTGATGGCTGCATAAAATTCCATTGTGTACATATCCCATAGTTTTGTAATCCATTCATCTGTTGATGGACATCTTGGCTGTTTCCATAATTTGGTAATTGTGAATTGTGCAGCTATAAACATATACGCATGCATTAGTCTGGTAATTTGGTTTCCATTCTTTTGGGTAGATACCTAGAAGTGGTATTGCTGGGTCATAAGGTAGGTTCATTCCTAGTCTTCTGAGGATCTTCCACACTATTTTCCAAAGTAGTTGCCCTAATTTGCAATCCTTTATCGTGACATATTTGTACATGTACAGAACATAATTTGGTCGATTTTATTCTCCATGACCTCCCCTCCTTCGCTCTTTCCTCCCTCTGGTTCCCTTCCCACACTCTACTACTCTACTGGTCTCTAGGATGGGTAATTCCTTTTTGTGGGAGAGAGATTGTCCTATTCATTGGAGGATGTTGGATAGAGAGCACCCCTGACCTCTACCCAACAGACACCAGGAGAACCCCTCCCCCACTTGTAGCAAAAGGAATGTCTCCAGGCATTGCTCAATGTCCCTTGGGATCTAAATCAACTTTGGTTGTTATAGGCGACTTCAGGGGATAGATCAGGATGAGAAGTTATCATGACTGTCTGCGGTGGCTTGTACTTCGGTGGTGGGATTCCATAGCAGCCGACTGTTCCTCTTTGTATGAACTGCTGGGGAACAAGGTGCTTGTTCATTGCTTGTCATCACATAATTCTGGAAAAGAACATTTTTGGGAATATGCTGAGTTCTATCTGGAGGGCTTTCTTCTATGAGCCCCAATTCTGGATTTAAGGTTAAATAAAAATAGGATTGGTGGCATTTGAAAGTAGCTTGGTTTCATGGACCACCAGAGTTCTCAGAATGAAATCTGCAGGCTGTGGTGGGTGACCCCTAGAACCTCCCACATCTGAGTCTCTGTTTCATGTCTTTTTGGTAATGTCTGGCTCCTCAAAGATTTTCTGCTTAAGTTGTTACTAATCTTGGCCAATAAAATGATAAGGAGAGTCTTTGAAGTGTGGAAATATCCATTCTTCTCCTGTGGAGATTCTGAGGGGCCAGGACAGGAATCCAAAATTGTGAGGCGCCCCCTCAGCAATGCTGTTGGTTCGCTAGGTTTGGGCCCTGGAGACCCTCGAGGTCATTTGGCAATTCACCCAGTTAGCATCGGGAGGAGGGGCATGGGGACAGGGAGATGTTGGTCACAGTGTACAAAGTTTCAGTTAGACACGAGGAATAAGTTTTGGTGACCGATTGTGCAGAATGGTGGCTATGGTAAATAACACATTAAGTGTTTCAAAATTGCTGAAAGAGTATATTGTAAATGTCTCCTTCGCAAAGCAGTAGACGTCTTTGAGGTGATAGATTTGTTAATTAGCCTGATTTAATCATTACGCCTTGTACACATATATCAAAACATCACATTGAGCCCCATCAATTATTATTTGTCAGCTAAAAATAAAATGAAGAAGACAACAGATGTCAAGCTCTGTGTGAAAGGGGCCAGATTTGGTGCATACGTGTGTGGGGCTGAGGGAAGGGCCGGTGCTGGGAGTAGGTAACTGACCATGGAGGTGGGAAGGAGCAGTGCGAGGGAGCCATGGGTTTCTGGAGCTAGGACAGCCGGCCTGCCTGGTCCAGGAGGAAATGGAGAGAATATTTAGGTTGAAGACAAGACCTACAGCCCCAGAGAACTCCCTCATTACCCGAATCCACTTGAATTCTTTTGGCTGTCAAGTGGGGTTCTCATTTTCCATCTCCCTCCTCCCTTGCTCTCCCTCTCAATGAAATAATACTTTCAATATATTCTTAATATTGTTTATTTGAGAAAAAGAGGAGGAAGATGTAAAAAAGGCGAGTGAGGTGTTTACCTACAGGCAAATTTTTTTTTGCATGCAGATCATGAAAGTAGTAAATATACCTTCAGAAGTAACTCTCACCTTCCTTAAGATATTAGGAGAAACACTAGTGTTACATTTTTCAGTAACCCTCATGTTTTAATGGTATTACAGAGAATTTGCAAAAATTATTCTATGTATTTACAATCCTGTATTTATTATTCACTCAAGTATTAACATTTCTTTGTTAAATAAGAGGAGGTGTTATAAAGAGCTGCTGGTAGATTCGCTTTAAACCACATGAGCTTAACCAAGAATATGTTACAAGAAGTTGCATGCCAGGCATGGTGGTGCACGACTGTAATCCCAGTACTTGGGAGGCTGAGACAGAAGGATTGCAGGTTTGAGGACAACCTCAGCAAGTTAGTGAGACCCTCTTTCAAAATAGAAATAGGACTGGGGGTCTAGCTCAGAGGTGAGAATGCCCCTGAATTCAATCCCCAGTACAAAAAAGAGGGAGGGAGGGAGAGAGGGAGAGAGGGAGAGGGAGAGAGAGAGAGAGAGAGAGAGAGAAGAGAAGTTGCTGATTAAATCAGTGCTAGTTTTACACCACTTCTGGCTAGCTCAGTAATTTAGATTGTTATCCCCCCCCACAAAAGGGGTTCTTTCTCTTTTACAGTTACGTCACTTTTATAAGCTGGCAGAAATGAATGGCACTTTGACAATCTGAAGATGTAAGGCTTCCTGAAACAAGTCCTCAGGAGGTCTTTACATTATATTTATAATATAAAAATTATATTTAGATTTTTAAACATGTACAAAGGGCTACATTTTAATTTTAAAATAGCTTCACATTATTTTCCTTATATTGGGTTTTTCTTCTTTTTAATCCTTTTCAAGTAGAACAGTTTAGATTAAGGGTAAATCTGAAATCTCCACTCCATGATCTTTGTTCTTTAACAGTGTATACCAGAGGGTTAATTGGGGAAAAACTTCATTCTCAGGAAAAGACTTGAATGATTATGTGACCCTGTTATGTTTCAGTGTTGTGACAACTGTGTAAACTGCGGGGGGGGAAGAAAGACAGTATTGTATCATAAATGAGATGTACAGTTTTTTTTTCTTTCATGGGAAATAGAAAGATGAAAATATATACACTTCTCTAATTGAGTTGTTTAGAGAGAAAACTAATGTCTCATATGATGTATTTACTTATCTTTCTACTTTGAAAAGGTAAAAATTCGAGGGAACATCTACCTGATTGCCTTCTGCTGGCATTTAGACCTCTGGGGGCCTGGTTTTAGGGGCGTGGTAGGCACAGGTGGTCTGGGTGTATCCTACTGGTCCAGGATCTGCAATGTGGTCTAAAGAGGGGAGTGGGAAGCGGAGTGGGAGATCTTGTTGATGAATTCTCAGGAGGATGTAGTGGAGATTTCTTCGCACATTCCGGTAGCACCTACATATCATGTATCAAGTTCAATTTGCAAGAATCTGTTTAAAAGATGTCACCACACACATTGGAAAAAGGAATATTCTCGCAGGGAAAGGGTTAGTCATGTTTCATATTGCTGACAATTTGGAGGAATGGGATTTGGATTACTGGACACGAGTGAAATACAAATGTAATTGTTTGGAGGTAATTTGAAGAAAAATGAAGTGTGCTCGTTCTGGGAGTTCAAGGACATCAAACAGCCTTTATGAGATGGAGTGCTGGGAGAAAACACTCTTGGAAGTGATAGTCTGATTTTGAACTGTCAGTCCAGGGACCGGACTGGGTGAACTCTTGGTTCTCTAAGGGGAAAAGTAGCTATTCTAGAAATCCTTCACCATTCAAGATATCTTCTTGCAGTTTAATATAAAGGATGCCTTATTTCTTAACACTTTATTGTACCACAGTACATAATTCTGCAGGTTTTGTTTATGCTGTTATTAGTGCTTGAGCATTGTTATATTATCAATGTAATATTACCTTTGTTTTCAGCAATGATAATATTTAGTTGAGTGATATTGAGATTGGCTTTAAAAAAGATCTAGATATATCCTTTTTCTGTTAGCTCCATGTTTTGGAACAGCTGGCTCAGGTGTCAATTGTTATCTGTTGATGGAGCATTGAATGCATGCTTCTATAGTACCTAGGATGTTTAACTTTTCAAGGAAAGAACTTCGTGAGACCAAGGTAGAGCTGTGGACTCTGGGTAGCTGGGAGTGTGAGAGGCTACATGACTATTCAGTGGGTGGAGTTCAGGGTGGAGTTCAGAGGGCCTGGATTCATACCACTGGGGTTCTAGTATAGTTCTATCACTTACCAGCTCTGGTACATTAAGAACTTCCCCAAATCCTGTGCCCTTGGTAATGTGTCTTTGCTCCTTCCTTTTAGTGGTAGAGTCTATTTCTCACCCCATGAATCTGAGCTAGCTTTTCAACCTGCTCCACTCAATAGAATGCAGAGAAAGTGATATGTCACTTAGAATGTTGCAGGACCCTCAATTTACCCCCTGAGCCCAGAACTACGATATCCAGAACTAAGAGGCCAGAATATGGAACAAGTTTCTTTTAATTTGCCAACAAATGACTCAGTTGACCAATGCCACAAGACTGAGTAACGAACAAAGGATTTACCCGATTCTTATACCCCTGGTCCCCCACTCTGGAGAGGGGAGGAGTATGCATGATATTTATTACCCTTAGCAGAGCAAGATACAGGAAGTAGGAAAGCAGTCAAGTTACATACCATGCCCCAGCTCTCTCCAGTCCTTTAATTGGCCCTCTCTTGTTTACATTAGGGAGAGCCCCTGGGTCGAGACTCTAGGTTGCCTAGGAAACGGTTCCTTAACTCTTAGAAGTGCCTGTTTGCTGGGCGGGCAACTTGGGGGAAGGGGTCTGGGGAATTTTTACTTTTTCTTTTCTTAAGTCTAAATTCCTAATAATATTTCTAAGGCTCTGACTGGGTCTCTATCTCAACAAGGCTAGACCACCAGAGCTCTTGTGTACTTCTGACTTCTCTTGAAACACTGCTTCTGCCCTCTGAACAGGCCAGAGCTAGCCTACTGGAGTATGAGAGACCACTTGGATGCTAATGAGGCCAACAGGAGCCAGCACCCAGAAACAGATGCCTCGCCAATCTGCAATCGGTGACAAAAGCAAATGAAACCGAGGCAGGGCTGGACAAAATGCAGAGCTGAACTTGGCTTCAATTTTCAAGAGGTTGTCGTGCGTAGTTATTATAGTTATTACAGCTCAGCAGTAGTGGATTGCTGTCTCAGTGATGTGCTTGGGCACATGTGACCCAACCTTTCTGTGCCTGTTCCCTGGATTGCGTGATGGGTGTGACCACCTTGCCTGGGAGCTGTGCTTGCAAAGCTCTGGCCAGCACCTTGTGCAGAGAAGGTGGTGACAGATAGCTCTCATCACCTTGGGAGAGAGTCACAGTAAGTCTGAGCTCAGTCTGGAGTCTGCTGGTAACTGGTAGAGAACAGCAGAGAGTATTCACCTCTGAATACTTTGCTTTGTGAGGGAAAGGAGATAGGGGAAAGTTGGTGGAAGTCAGGGCTTTTTCTTCCAGTTCTAGGTAAACAGGAAGAGGGAAAGGGGCAGCTATGATTTTTCGAGGGGGGTCTGCACCAGTCCCAGGGGACCCCCAAGCCACAGGCCGGGGAGGTGTTCCACAGTCATGCTGTTGGCTCTTGCAGCCCAGGCTCTGCTTTCACTCGCTGCACAGAATCTGAGCTTTCAGTGTAAAGTAAAGCAATAATTTACTTTGTGGAATTGGCTGTATCAGAGCAAAGGAACACCAGATTGATGTCCACTCTATGTGAGATGATGGAAATACTGGCAAATCTCATTCCATCAGGCTTTAGCAGACACACACACACACACACACACACACACACACCACAAATATCTGCCCAGACCCGACCCTTAGAACTTCCCAGGGTCTGGGTGCCCCAAAGGGTTGGAACTGAAAGTTCCAAGAAGATAGTGGGGAGCCAGTTGGTGAAGGGCAGGCACACTGAACACCAAGGGCACATGGACATCTGGGGCTGCTGGTGACCCCTCCACCACCCCTGCTGCTAGTCACAGCTCATTTCCCAGAATACAGCTTGGTTTTTCCTCCACAAGAAAATATACCTTCAGAGAGGAACCCGGGCTATCTGCTTTATAGAGACTGTCATTGTTTGCCAATGATGGGAGAACTTGCTTGCACAGTATGCTCTGTGTTTGGTACTTATGGAGACATCAGATATCAGAGAGGTATATTTGCTATACTCAGGAAGCTTATCCTCCTGTGCTCTGTGCCCTGACTCTATATTAGAATCACCTGGGAGCTTAAAAGAAGTGATGGATGGGTTCCACAGCTGTCTGATTAAACCAGAATCTCTAGGAGAGGGGTACTGAGACATTGGTATATTTCAAATATTCCCCAGACTTGTCTAATGTACAGCTGGGTTTGAGAATTGCTGACTTGAATGGCAAGTACTTTTCCCATGTCAAGTAACTAGCAGGGTGGTTCCAGAGTTGACTCATCGATGGCCACAGTCTTTCTATGTCTTCACTGCTGTTTTCACCGTGTTTCACCTTTCACCTTTTGTTCTTAGCCTCACGGTCACAAGATGGAGGCAGTGATGCTAAGCATCAGTTCCTTACTCCAGCGTCTTGAGTCAGAATCAGGGTGATTTCTCCATATGTTTTTTTTTAGGAGTGGATAAAGCCTTTCTTAAAGTTCTCCAGGAGATCTCCCTATCACTCTTGGTCCAGAATTTATCACATGCCCAAGCCTAAACCATTCTGTAGCAAGGACCGTGATTGGCCAAGATCAGTTCTTAACTCACTTTCCTGGGGCTGGAGAGGCACCACTTACTGTGAGCATGTGGCCAACAGAGAGTGAATGAGGGACACTATTGGGACTTTGCTAGCAAAGATTGATGGGTGGGAATGACTTATAGACTATCCAGTAGGCTAGGACAGGCTGCGCTGCAGAGACAAGTGAGCCCTAGCATCTCAGTGGCATAGTACAACACAAGTTTACCTCACGCTCACAGTCTCAGGTCAGATGGAGTCTGTCATCTATCTGGTGGCTTAGGTTCATGCTCCTGGGCCCCTGCGTCTTGTGAGGCCCTATTTCACCATGTGGCCTCCCAGGTTGTCATAGCTATGGTGGAGCCTTTTTAACTCCTTCCACTCAGAAGTGACTCACTTCACATTAGCCATTGCCCATCGACGAGAACTAGTCAACTGAGCCCAGCTGTGCAGTATTGTGGAGGAGGCTTGAGGGATCTCATGAGCATGAACTGTCTTTCCCATGGCAGGCAACTAAATAAGTAGAGGCAAAAAATGTAAGCTGAGTTCAGGCGGAGAAGAGGGTACTGGGATCAAAATGTGCATCCTGGTTGGAGGTCCAGCTTTTGCTCCCAGTCTTCTTGGGCTCCCATTGTCTCCACTGCAGAGATGGAAATACCAGAGGCTCCTCACACTGATGCATCAGGGAGATTTTTGTTTAGAGCTTAAAAAAAATTGTAAAGAGCCTCTGAGCGCCCCAAGGGCAGGGGATATGCAAATATTTGGTGTCATTACCATGCTGTTTGATGGCCCCAAAGGCTCCAGTCATTACTCAGCTGTGTGCCTGCATCCTGACATGGTAATAAGTGATAATACCTGCATTTGGAGAGAAAAAACGATGCTCTGCAGCCTTGCCTAACTTCCTCATGCCCCAGCTTGGTGGCTCTAAAGACCCCTTTCTTTCTTAACAAAATTAGTCATTCCCTCCAGGTCCTTGAATTCTTTTCAGAGTGCTCTCACACTGACTCATCTGTTTCTCCAGAGGAAAGTGGGTCAGGTTTGTTGATGAATGCTAGTGTGTTTGTGCATCTGTGGGGTTGTGATTTGAATTTTGGGGGTCCAGAGGTTTTGAAATAAACATCTTACATTAAAAAGACCATAAACTCTCTGAGTGCAAAAAAGTATGACTAATCCTCTTTATAGTACCTAACACAGTCCTAGGTTTACAGTAAGAGCTCTATAAATCCAGTTTGATGGGAAATAGGTGGACTGTCTCATCTCTAGGGCTGGGATGTGTTCAGTTCTAGAGAACATTTGGTGATGGACAAATTGTCAATTTTCCTTTGTCAATGTATGGGTTACCTACTTCATGGTCTCTTCTAGGCAAAGTGTTTATCTCAGGATGGCATCTATTCCCCAGCCTGGCATCACTGGATACTAGTTTTTACAAACTATTAACTGGTTTTAAAACAATGTTGCATCCCTTAGCTGAAGGTCATGACTCTAGCAACATCAGCCATCAAAATGCTGCTGAGACACCGGAAGTAAGAAACGAAAGACTTTTGGAATGATCCTCTGGTGTTACAGCATGTGATAGTAGTGATCAATATAAGCCTGGCTAAAGAAATGGTGGTTTCCATGCAGGGGAAGGAGTCATTTAAAAGGCTGGTGACAGGTTGGAAGAGTGACGACGTGGCCCAGCCTAGGAAATGGAGGAGCAAGTCATTCCAAAAAAGAAAGAGCCAAACTTTGTTTGGTCCTTTCTCTCAAGAAAGTGCAATGAATTCAAATAGACTATTTTTTAAGAGTGAGCGCTCAGAGAAATGTAGACAGGATTCACGGCACCTTCTCTACATGCTACAGGACTCCTGGTCATGGTGGGGCAGCAGTAGGGCCCGGGCTGGTGATGGACACAGAAGAATTAAGACATTTACTTATAGAAAGATGGATGCAAAACAGCTTCTGAGTTCCCCTTGCCCTTGCTCCTGGGCTGGGGTCCCGGCCAGTCGGGCATTGTTTCTTCTAGGGATGGAGGGTGACTGCAGTGGGCCCTGGAATCCATTTGTGTCCCAAGCATTGCCCTTAGGCTGAGTAAACAAATATTTAGTACGAAGGCAGGATTTTCATATGCATCTGATAAATGCAACCTACCTTCCTTCCTTCCTTCCTTCCTTCCTTCCTTCCTTCCTTCCTTGTACTACAGATTGAATCCAAGAGCATTTATCACTGAGCTACACCCCCAGCCCTACCTACTTCATTTTTTTTTGTGTGTGGTACCGGGGATTGAACCCAGGGGTGTTCTACCTTTGTGCTACACCCCCGGCCCTATTTTTTTATACTTTATTTTGAAACCGGGTCTCACGAAGTTGCGGAGGGCCTCACTAGGTAGAGAGAGAGAGAGACAGGGAGAAAGAGAGAGAGAGCTGAGACTGGCTGCGAACCCGGATCCTCCGGTCTCCACCTCCCAAAGTACTGGGATTACCAGCATGCACCACCATGCCCGGCCCATTTTTTAAATTTGAAATAGGGTTTTGCTAAGTTGCTGAGGCGGACCTTAAACCTGTGACCCTTCTATCTCAGCCTCTCAACTACTGGAATTACAGGAGTTGGGCATCCATGCCAGGCATCATGCACACTCATTTTTATGTGTAATGAATGCAGAGTAGTTCTCTTTGTGGATGTTCTCAATCCAACAACACTAAAACCATTGCCATCAGGTGGGGCTCTGAGAAGTATTTTGTCATTTAAAATATCCTTGGTCCTTAAAGGTTGAGAAGCACTATTTGGCCGGGAAACATATGACATAGCCCTGGGCCCATATGATAGCACCCAGCCCTGACTAATTACCTGAGCCCAGCTTTGGATCCAACCCAAGCAGGTGGTTTTAAGTGGACTTCCACGAAGAACAGGAACACAGTGGGTGGGTTTAATGAGGCTCGATGTCACGCTCCTTTGATTCTTCCCGCCTCTCCTTTTCTTGTTCGGCTCCGGCATTATCTCTGCTCGCCAACTGCAGTCCTTCTAGAGAGCGTGCGTGACTTCACCTAACGGGCGAGTCAGCTTGAGCTGTAGACAACTTCACAGCAAGCCCGTGAAATCTCCCGATTTGATTTGACGACGATACCAGCAGCCGTAACTAACACGAACATAATGTGAATAACAAGAAGCTTGACATTTACGGAGCTTTTGAAAATGAAGCGGTGCCTTCGCCAGGCCTGGCCAGTCCGTTCTGCAGGGGCTGAACGTGCAGATTAGGAGCAGATGGAGCCATCTATTTGCAGGCAAGCATGACAGTTGGGGAGGAGAAGTGACTGTAGCTCAGTGTCAGAGCAAAAGGCAGGACTCTGCACATCCCAAGCCGTGCTTCTCAGTAGTAGCTGTCTATTAGAATCACCTTGGGAATCTCTTTAATACCATGCCCTGGCCTCAGCTGGACCAGACCCAATCAAAACCTCAGAGTGAGCATCCGAATTTTTTAACACTTCCA
Organism: Glis glis; assembly: GCA_004027185.1. Taxonomy (NCBI): domain Eukaryota; kingdom Metazoa; phylum Chordata; class Mammalia; order Rodentia; family Gliridae; genus Glis; species Glis glis. The sequence goes on from PVJS01000822.1 coordinate 73,970, forward strand.
GTGCAGTCATCTTAATGGGCATTAATGTCCCCTGGGGGGCTTGTGGAAACAAACCAAGGAGCCCCATTCCCAGAGTTAGTGGCTCACCATCTTCAGGTTGGGTAGTGCCTGACAATACCTATTTCTAGCAGGCTCCTAGGTGGTGCCATTGCCACTGTTCTAGAAATCACACTTTGAGAGCCACTGCTCTAAGCTCATAGGACATGGCTGCCAGATAAGTTTGGACCTATAACTCTGTGGTAGGAGCGGGCTCAGGTCTTTCCTTCCACTGTACCTGGATGAACTCTGAAGATCAAATTAGTAGCATGTAGCCGGGCATGGTGGTGCATGCTCCTAATATTAGTCCTTGGGAGGCTGTGACAGGAAAATTGTAGGTTTGAGGCCAGCCTTAGCAATGTAGTGAGACCCTCAGAAATTTAGCAAGACCCTGTTGCAAAATAAAAAAGAAGCCAGGTGTGGTAGTGTATGCCTATAATCCCAGTATTTGGGTTTACAGGAAGATCACAGGCTCAAGGCCAGCCTCAGCAACTTAGCAAGACCCTGTTTCAAAAAAAAAAAAAAAGGTAAGAGTGGCTAGGGGTGTAACTCAGGGATAGAATTTCTGAGTTCAATCCCCAGTACCAAAAAAAAAGCCTATAAAATAAAAAAATATAAAGGGCTGGGGGTGTAGCTCAGAGATAGGATGTCCCTGGATTCAAATCCCAGTACCCTCTACCCCAAATAGTAACATGTTTTTTTCATAGTCCTAGTTCTAGAAACAATTCACAGATATCATCCATGGTCTGATCAACAATCCTCCATTGCTTATGTTAGGTGGTGTAACAAGACTGTTGTTGTTTTCTACATGGACTCCATTCATTGGAGTGGCATAAGTTTATCTCACCCTGCTTCTGTGGGAACATGTGACGTAGCTATAGTGCTGTGCTGGCCGTCATTTGGCCGTAGGTATTTCCTGTCCTGTCAACTCTCATGGATGCTCAAGCTGCGTTTAGGGAATGGGACGTTGACTCAGCGTCAGAGCTGTAGCGGTGCATATTGCTGATGATAGCTGGGTGAGTCAGGCTGGGACCAGCAAGATCTGCTCCCAAGTGGGAACAGGCACCAGAGGCATTTTCTGGATGAAATGTTAGAAAATAAGAGGTGGCATCTTAGATGGTCAGTGCCAGGGAGAGTCATTCCAGAGGACTGGGGTGGGGCAGGGTGATGGGGAGTTCAGGAGGAGGTAAGATTTGGAGACCTAGGGAGATGGCACCAGTGAAGGTCTCGGGGTCTCGGTCATTGGGCTGTAGCAGCTGTCAGAACTCCAGGAAAGGACTGATAAGAATAGGATAGAGTTTTGGTCCTTTGGAGATGGAGGGCCAAGGCAGGGATTGAGGTGGAAGGAAGAGGCAAGGTTTTCTTTTTTCTTTTCTTTTCTTTTCTTTTCTTTTCTTTTCTTTTCTTTTCTTTTCTTTTCTTTTCTTTTCTTTTCTTTCTTTCTTTCTTTCTTTCTCTCTCTCTTTCTTTCTTTCTTTCTCTCTTTCTTGTAGTACTAGGGGTGGAACCCAGAGTCCTTCTACCTCAGGGCTACATCCCCAGACCTATTTTATTTTTTATTTGGATCTCACTAAGTTGCTGAGGCTAGCTTCGAACCTGCGATCCTCCTATCTCAGCCTCTTAAGTATTGGGATTACAAACATGTGCCACCACGCTTGGCTAAGCAAGGTTTTCTGAACAAGGAACCAGGTCTTTGAAATAAGACTGAAAGGCCCAGTGACTTCAATGAGTCTTGAGAGTAGGGCCAGACCACCTGAAAAGTTGGTAATAGGATGTCAATTACCTGGAAGCAGGCTGGTTTCACAGGGTGGAACTTTAGCAGAAGCCAGCTAAAGAGAAAGATGTTGTTCTACAGAAATATCAGCAAGGTCTGACTGGCACACTGAGGGTAAACCTTTCCATAATGGAACGCAATATGCCTTTCTCTTATGTAAGCACCATTTTGATGAGCTACATTAAAATGTTTGCATGAAGCATTGAGGTAAGCATGCCACTGCCTGGATACTCTTCAGTGGCTCATGCTAGGAGATGCTTGAAGAGGTGGCTGACACACATTTCTAATCTCATGTCCTACAATGAAGAAGTATGCTATGCACAGAGAGAGTGGATTAGAGCAATTCCTGAGGATTTTCTCTTAGAGATGGGTTTAATAGATTAAGGCGGCTACTCTATTTTGTTTACATAAAAACTTTTCCTAGATTTCATCCTCTGGAAACAGGCCTTGCTCTACTGGCTAGAGGGATGGCCCTGCGAGCCAGGCATGGCTAATGGAAATCAGTAGTGATTGATCCAAGGGGTGGGCAGTTAATCCTTGCAGAGACAATTGGAGCCCTTCCCTGGGACCCATAAAGAAACACAGGACAGAAGCTGCTCTCTCCTAATGTTGGATTTGCTAAATTGAGTTAGCTGGCAGCCATGTCTCCACCAGAGACATGCAAAGGGGCTTCCGGGAGCAAGAAGACCCCGCTGACATGCAAAGCAATGCAGCGATGAACGGGGGTCAGAAAAAGTTACACATACCTGGTATGGACTGAGTGGTGTTGGCTGTCTGGATCCTGTTGAGGTTTTTCCTTGAGTTTTGTGCATTGTATCCCTGCCATGAGCACTAATAAATTGCCTTGTACTTGATCAAACTTGGTTAACAGTGGAAATCCCCAATTAATACAAAGTGTTGGTTTGGAAGCGTTGATTTGGAATCTGGAAGGATAGAGAAGGAGGAGCCCAAAGGATTGAAAAGTGAAGAATAAATAAAAAGACATCAATGAACTCTTCCGGGAGTGGCAGCCAGTGAGAAGCTCCCCTCGAGGGAGTGCCGACCCCCCAGGCTGGAATGGAAGCCTGGGGTAGAGTCCTGGACCTGCTCTCCCGCTTTCAGTTTCTTTACCTGTAAAATGAGGAGGGCAAAAGAGCTAGAGTCATGTCAGTGTCCGTTCCAGATCTAGCAAGTAAACTCACTTACCTTTCTTTAATCATGACAGGGTGGGGTCATGATTCCTTTGCACCATGGCCCAAAGTGAAGCTCCATCTGTCCTCTCTATGCCTCTGTCTCCACTACCCGGCCTCGCTGGTACCTCTTTGTTCTGTTGTCACCATCTGAACAGACCAATCCATGTATTATGGTTTGATCTCAAATGTGCCCCACAGGCCCCATGTTGAAGGCTTGGTCCCTAGACTGTGGGGCAACTGGGAGGTGAGGCCTCATGGACTGAAGTTAATGGTGGGTCTTCAGCCCCTTCTATCTCTTTTTGCTTTCTGGCTGCTATGAAGTGGTCAATTTTGCTCTACCATGCTCTTTCCACCGTGATGGTCTGCTTTGCTGCAACCCCAGAGCAACAGGACCAAGCAACCAAGAACTAAACCTCTGAACCTGTAAGCCAGGTTAAACCTTTCCACCGTTTATGTTGATTCTTCCATTTATTTTGTTACAGTGATGGAAAGCTGACTAACACACTATGTCACCACTCGCGAACCTGCAGTGGCTCTCCATCCGCTTGAGAAGCTCGCAGGTCTTATCCTAGCACGCAGGGATCTCCCATTCCCAGCTCAGTCACGCCTTGTCAGTCACATGGAATTGTAAAACCGCAGGACCTTAGTTCCTTTGGTCTAAGGTTCTGTATTCTGATGAAAAACTGAGTCTCAGAGAGGTCATGGTTTACGTGAACCCAGGATTACATTCCACTTTTGTTATATTTGTTTGTAATTCCCTGAGTCACTTCTTGTACAGAGCTTGCCTTCCCTGGCTGAGTCCTGCCCACTCATCTCCCTTGGCCTTTGCTCCCGCCACCCCGTTGCCTGGCTCACCCTCTTTCCACATCTAAGCCTTTGGAAGCAATGTGTATTCCCAAAGCTCATCGTCAGGGCAGTGGTCTGTGTCACAGACTCCATCAGTCAGGATGAACTGCTCTCGTCTTATTACTCCCAGAATGTTCTGTACAGCCCTGGGAGTCTTCCTAGCATTTTGGGGAGGGGGCTATAGGTTTATTTTTCTAGTGTGGGGAGCTCTTCTGAGAGCAGAGAAGCCTTGTGCCAGCCATCTCTCAGCCTTCTGAGTATCAGCAGAGCGACCCACTCAACAAACCATTGCTGGGCAGAGTCCACAGGATGTGGTGAGGGTACTCCTAAGCCGGTCCTTGTCGGAGGACCCCAGACCTCACACTGAACCCATCTTCCATGGGAGTCTTCTTTGAAGCCTCAGATGCTTGGAATGAGCCCTTCTAAGAATGCTAATATTTTGTCTCATTTAGTGCAGGTCAGTAACATTTTATGGAGTCCATCAAACCTTGAGAGCACAGTGTGCTGAAATTGGATGATTTAATTAGCCGTTATAGGCTCATAAAATGTATTCTGAGGACACATAGTTTATTATGGGGGAGGTACCTGAAGGGGGTGTGGAGTGGGGTGAGGGATGCTGGGTTGGAAGCTAGGTTGTTTTATAAACATTAGAAAACAGGAACAACACTCGAGGTGTTTGTAGGCTGTGGATTTTCTTCCTTCTGAGCTAGGATTGTGCAAGAAGTCGTTACATTTGCCTTGAGATTGCTGAAACCAGAGGTTTGATTTTCCTTACAGGTTATGGCATAGCATTCCTTGTCTTTTGGTTTTATAAGAGGGTTAGGGCTGGAGGGTGCATCTCAGTCACCAGGGCTGTGCTAGGGACTCCCTGTCTGGGACAGCCCACACTCCCTGTTATTCCAGACCTCTGTACCAACATTGGCATCTGGAACGCAGCCCACTGCTGCAGAAGGGATCATGAGCGAGACAGACGTTCTCCTGTCTGCAGCATGTGTCTTCATTACAGGGTGGCAGCTGTGAGCACATGCCTGCTCCTGACATCATCACCCTCGCCTTCCCCACAAAGCTGGTTACATTGGCCTCCAGCCGCCGCCTCCATCTGCAGGGAAGGGAGAGCTGCAGGGGAGGGAGATCTGTTTGTGTTTTCCATGCTGGGGCTCCCAAGGGTTGCCCACATGATAAATGAGGCAAGTGGAGAGAGACATGCAGAGGATGAACAACTTCATCTGGAGGTCAGGGAACCTGTGGAGGGGGAGGAAAGGGAGAGGAGGAACTAGAGGCCGGAGGTTGTAGGCTTAGGAAGGCAAGTGGGGTTCTTTCTTTTTAAAAAATTTTAGCCAAAAAATACTAGTGGTAGGGTACAAAGTGATGTTTTGATCTGTGGATGTATAATAGAGTCAATAAGCTAATTAACATATCCATCATCTAACCAATTGATTTTTTTTTCTGGTGAGAATGCTAAAAATATGACTTCACATAGCCAAAGGCCAAGAGCGTCAAGGGGCCGGTGTTTCTGTTTTCCATCATTAAACAAGGCACCGCAGAGAAATTTCCATTTAAAATAAGATTAGCCAGGACATGACCTATTTTGGTCCTGCAAATGCTTCCTAGTTAGTGATGGTCAGGGAACTTCCACAGGTCCCTTTGGGCATGGGGAGCAGAATGAGATGCTGAATAAAATTTTGATTTCTTTTTTTTAAATGGGTAGTCTAACTCTCTTAATTTTTTCATTAACTCACTTCATCTTCTTGTTTCTCTTGCTTTCATGACACAAACCTATTCCAAGCCAATGCTCAAATGGGAACCCTCGCTGGGCATGGTGACATGCGCCTAGAATCTAGTACTTGGGATGCTGAAACAGGAGGATCGCAGGTTTGAGGCCAACCGTAGCAATTTAGTGAGATCCTCAGCAACTTAGTGTGACCCTGTTTCCAAATAAAAAATAGGGTTGGGTGTATCTCAGAGGTGGAGCACCCCTGGGTTCAATCCCCAGCACCACCCAAAAGAAAAACCAAAAAGGAAACCTTGAATGCTGAACATTGTACATAATTGCACGGGAGCCGGGTCAGCCTCAGCCTTTGACAATGTGGGGATGTGTAATCCTGGCATCAGGCACCAAGGGAAAATAAGGGATAGTTCCTTTGATTGAGGAGGAGACAAGGGGGGGCTGTATTCTAGCAAGAGGGATTCGTGTAAGGCTTTGAGAATTCAAATTGAACTCAATTTTTACCAAATCGATGTCCTAAAATCCAATCAAACTCAGGGAACTGCAGGTCAGCTACTTTATTCTTCTCTATAACATTTATAACAAAAAGGGGCAATTCCTTCCTATGCTTCACTTCTGATACTCATTCTCAGAGACAGTTAGCTCTCTTTAGTTTTTCACTGGTTTCTTCCCCATTTACTTTCATATATCTAAGTGCTGTACATATATATTTTTATTTTCTCAGTGTTAGTTATGATGTATTGACTTCCTACTATAGAGGATGACTTAGCTCTCTTACCATACCATCTACCCTCCACTTCATCTCTCAGTAGTTGTATTTGAAAAATTTAATATCCAGTGCTTCCCTTATTGTGGGTATGTACAGTCGCAACAGATAACTTACATCTGTATATGAATAAATATATGTACCCCCATTTGTGCATGCACATGTGTTGTGTGTGTATGTGCGTGTGTGTGTGTGTGTGTGTGTGTGTGTGTGTGTGTAGGGGGTTCTGTCCTTCTGGAATCTCCCTCCATCATCGTTTTCGCAGTTCCCTTTGCCTGTCTCCTGGACTGGATCCTCTTTCTCCAGTTCCCACATTTCCCCATTTGTTCTTGGTGGTTTCGTTTGGCTGAAGGCCATCCTCAAAGAGCTTCCTGAGAAAGGTGCTTGGTAAACATACCTTTGAAAAACATATGGCCGGAGGTATATTATTTGGTGAGGTGCAGAATTCTAGGTAGTAAATAATTTTCTCCCAGGGTTCGAAAGGCATTTCCTCTTTATTCCTTCCATTGTCACCATGGAGAAATATGATGTGGTTCTGAGTCCCCAGCCTTTTCTTGACCTGCTTTTCCTTTCTGGAAGCACCAGGGGTCCACACTACATTCACAGTGTTCTGAAACATCACTGTGATGTGTCCTGGTGTGAGACTTTTATCTTTCTTTGGGGTTTACTCAGAACTCAAACCTCCTGAGTTTGGGCATTATTTCCTTTAAGTAATTTTTTTTCTTGTAATTTTCTCCCTTCCATGTTCCTGTTTCCATTAGCTTCTGGAGCTTCTGTTTGTTAATTTACCTGGGTCTTTACCTGCCGATTTTTTCATCCTTTTCCCACTCTTATTTTCTGCATTATTTTGCTTATTTATTTATTTTTTGGTTTTACTTTATGGGAGATTTCCTCAACTTTATTTCCCAGACCTTCATTGAATTTTTCATTTCTGCTATCACTTTTAAATATCAACTTTTTCGTATTTGCATGTTCCTTTAAAGAAATAACATAATGTTCTTGTATCATGAATGCCATGCCGTTTCTTATCACCCTGAGAATATTAATAATAGTTCTCTTTGGATGTTCTTTTCTGCCCCCTGCACACTCTGTTTCCTCTGAGTTTCTTTTTTTTCTGTTTGCTATTTTGAATTCTGTCTTTCATATTAGACACTTTTCTCAAATGCTTGAGGATCCTTGGCTTTCTGCTTGGTTTTCTTTTTAACTGATGTGTGTATAAACGATGGGAGGGCTTGCTTCTGTGGGCTTCGCCTTGGGGACTGTGGAAGACCATTGCAATGGGGAACTTCTGACTGTTTTAGTATCTGGGAGTCATTTTGGTGTTTTTTTTTTTTTTGAGTCCTGATTCCCCACCCTCCCAAAAATCTTCTAATTTTCTGCCTGGAGGATATAACTTGACTGGGCAGTTATGAAGGGAAGTGGGAAAGGAGGGTAAGAGTCCCACCATTTACCCGGTGACTTTCTCATGGGCCCTGCATGTTCCAGGTGGCACTTGCAACCACAGAGGGTGCCTGCAGTCCCAGAGTCCAGAGTCCTTTTGGTTTTAAGCACCTAAACCTCCACTTGTCTGCTGGAAGAGAATAGGAGCGTTTGCTTGCCCGTGTGGTCCAGGGCAGGTGGAGATTCCTGAGTCTAATCATTCCATAGATCTTCCACCTAGTCAGCCCCATCCACACCCTTCGCACATCCACATCCACATCCACAGACACATCCACATCCACAGGCACTTCGCACATCTACTGTACTCACTGAGCCTTTCTGACATTCTACAGAACAAATAGGCTTAATAGGGGCCTTTCCCACATTCAGCATATATATATATTTTTTGCTGTCCTCAAATTTATTACAATTTTTTTGTCTTTTTGGTTTTTAAATTTTGTTGTGATTGTCTCCCTACTCTTTGTCTTGCTGAATTTACAAACTCTCTTTTAAATTCATGTATTGAAATTTCGGAGAGTTTTTCTTTCTTTCTGGAAGCACAGGTGTTTGGTCTGCCGTGCTTAGGAGAGCTTTCTACTCTCATCCCCTTCATTCTTGAGTAGACAGCCCTAGGGAGAGCAAAGGGTTAGAGGAGGAGATCTTACTGTGTGTCTCTCAACATAATCCAGGACTACTGTACTTTACCTTCTATGTTCCTGAGAATTTTTGCTGAAGTCACATTGTGGCTATGTGAGTCCTGTTTTAAAAGTACCAAAAGGACCCATCATTATCACCAATTAAATGTTTCTTTATCTCCCTTTTTTAGTTTTAACTTAAATTTTTTATGCTGGAGATTGAACTCAGGGCCTCATGCATACTAAGCACATGCTCTACCACCAGCCCCAAAATGTTTCTTGCTTTCACCCACTTAACAAGAATTTATTGAGCACCTCATGGAGTTTACTGTCTAGTGGGGAAGTTAGATTTCCATTAGATAACCACTCTCAGTGTAATTACATCTGCTAGTTGTGTAACCATTACTCACATTACTTAACCTTTCCAAGCCCAAGTTCATCATTTGTGAAATGGTGCTAATAAGATGTGAGGAAGGGCGAGAAAGGGGAGGTGATGAGGAATGGAATTGCCTAACTTATGTGCATGTACAAATCAGTAAAATGAATCCCACTATTATGTGTAACTTTAATGCACCAATAAAAAAATCTTTAAAAACGTGAGGATTAAATGAGATGGTGCATGGAAAGGGTTTAGCCCAATGAGTGACCCACTGTGAGCTATTATTACAAGAACTATTATTTTCATTATTACTATCTGCGAAGAAAAAATGAATATAGCATTATGAGAGATTATAAGAGGTGCCTACGGGTACGTATGTATGTGCACGTGTGTGCGTGAATGTGTGTGTATGTGGTGAGCCTGTCTTAGTCTGGGACTCACTATGTTTATGAATCTACCATTTGCTGGAGAGAGTCAAATTTTTAACAGGAACCCTGTTATAAAACTTTTCCACAGAAAGCCACTGTACTTTGATTTATTGGTTGTATCAATTGTGATTTATCAGGGAGCATGTTTGTTTCTGTCTGCATTTGGGAATGGAGCCAGTGCCTCTAATGACCATGAGAAATTATGGAATGTCAAAAGGGGTGTAGAACCACATAATGAAATTTTACGGGTTAGAGCAATGTGGCCATTAGAAGAAAAATTGAGCCTGCAGGAAAGGAAAATGGAAGTGGGTAGTGCGCAGATGCTGCGTGCAGTGTTTTGCATTAGTCACACTTCTGGGTGTAATTTAAACTGTTGGGGGGCCGGAGGAGAGAGGGTGTATCAGCCAGTTCAGTAGAAGGAAAGGGGCCGTCTGACTTCCGAGTCCACTACAGTGAAAACAGAATTGAAGCTCTTGACTATGATCACGAGAGAGTGAGCCAGGCATGGCCGTGAAGAACGAGAAAGGTCACAGAGGAGTCGGGGTCTTGGGGGCGAGGGCACCGGGCATTGGAAGAGTGGAATCGCCAACATCACAAAAAAGGGAAAGAGGAGAGGAAAAGAATGCACTTCTGGATTATGTTTTGTCTGCAAGACATGGCGACATGAAGAATTTTGAGTTTGTAGAAGTGTTTCTGGTCAGGGAAAGAATTATGAATATGTAAACATGGAAATATCCTTGAAATATAAAATGTAAACAAATCGCCGGGGGAGATAGGTGTCTTTTCTCTCTGAATTTCCCTAGAAGGAGAAATGCATGAGTCAATAAAAGATCAGAAGGGATTTGCTTCTGATGAAGAGGATGAAGTGAGGCATTGTGGGTCCCCCATCCCTGTCCCCATCCTTCCTGGTGGGTCTGGGCAACTGCTTTATGCATGTAATTAACTGTGCTGATTGTGGCTGCTCTTCATAATCCTCTTCCTGGGCTATACTTTTCCTTTTGTATAAATAAACTTTGCCAATGCTTGGGTCAGGCCAGTGTTCAGGGTAACGTGGAGGTTTCTTGACATAGATCAGAGGTGAAATTTCAAAAGCAAAGCAAAGGAATGGTTAGCACTCAATTCCGGACTGTGGTTCCTTCGGTGCAAGGGAGAGGGAAGTGTGTATCGAACAGGAGGCTGACAGGTGAACTTTATAGAGATGCTTCCACCCCCTACCTCCCGCAACCCTTTACTCCTGGAGGTGATCTGTCTTCAATTTACTGTAGAAAGTGACCTGAGCTCCTTCCAGATTTCTATGAGTTGATCATTGATGCGCTTCCTCCAAACAGGCACTTCAAGCTCTGTTAATCTAGATCATATGCGATGATTAAAGCTATCAAGCCCAGGTCTGCACTCTAAGGCCTCCAACCCTGAAGCTCATGGTGATGCTCCTCTGCCAAGACTTGTCTGGGGCAAGGTTGTGGAGCCTTGAATGCCAGTCCCTTCCTCCAGAAGCAAGGACGACTATGTGCCAAGACCATGAGCATTGGAGTCAGAGAGTCTGCGGCTCAATTCCCAGCTGGGCTACTTCCCAAGTTATCATTTGGGGCATTTAATTCTTGGATCCTGATTTAACTCATTTGTACAGTAAGTGCAATAATACTAAGCTTAGAAGGGCATTGCAAGTATGAGAGATAGGGGGTGCTCAGTCATCACTGTGGGTAAGAATGGTAACAGCTGACTCCGCTGGCTGCTTGAGAACCATTGGCCATCGTTAAATAACCAACTGATAGGACGCAACATGATGAACATACAGAGATGGTCTCGTGAGAGGCAGCTCAGTTATACATCACCTTCTGTAATTTGGGGTTTGCACCTGTGCAACCTTTATTTAGGGTCTTTCCCTTCCCATAGCAATTTATTACCAATGGTTTGGGTTTCTGGATGGACAGTCCTTTTATTTCATCTCCATTTTGCTGTGAAAATTCAGAGTGAAATTCATATATAGGCGTAGCCTGTGTTTTTTCAAACAGACTGTCCTGACACATTTTTCAAATTTGTGGAAAAATCAGTCCAGTAGGTTTTTGTGTGTGTGTGTATGTGTGTGTTTGTTTATTTGGTGCAGTAACAAATCTAGGTAGAAATCCAACTTTATTCCTCTGGATGAGATAGATAATAACAGTAACACCTGCATTCATCTGTGTCATTTGCAGGATGAGGGGAGTCCCTTAATGTCAAGGATCCCTATTTTATACTTTTAAAAAAAATGTCCCCAGTGCCCAGCATGGAAATATTCTAACTTCCATCTTTAGTCATTTATTCAGCAAGGCCTTTTCAGGGATACTCAATGCTATGTGTGCTGGATGCTGCAATCTAGCCCTGGATAAGACAGATGTGAGCTTACGATTTACAGAGAGACAGATGTGAAGTAATTGCACAAAGAATCGATTACTGTTGATATATGGTGAAGAAGAATGCCATGAAAATGTAAACCCGGGACCTAATAGCAGCGCATATTTTGGGTTGCGGGATTTTGGAGGCCTGACCACAGTGAGCTGGATTTATGGAGACTCTTGTTACCTGCCCGGTCTAGAGACCCAGAAGAACAGTATTTGAGTTAACATCCATATTCTTGATAAGGTTGAGTTTGCTTTACTCTCATGTAGCATGTATTAGTCACCTACTGCATACACACTGCTTCATTTAGCCCTCCCTGCAACACGGCATGCTTGGTGTAAGCCACACACACCTACACCTGAAATGGGGAAAGGCGAGTGTCGTCGTCATTACTGTGTGTCCAGTTTCCCATAGGTAATAATCCGATGAGCTTGGACAATAGCTTGTCTTCTGATTCCAAGCAGCCCTCTGTCTATAGTGGTTTTTCTTTTCTCTCTCAATATTTTTACTACCGGAACTTTTTTTTCCCTCAAGATGAGCCCAATATTTAAAGTTGTCAGAAGAGAGCTGCGCAGGCTGAGTTGGGGGCCTATGATCAATTCTCTGCCTGCTAATTTTCCCCTTTTCCCCCCAAGCAACCTCTGAATTACCTTGGAAAGATTTAAGAATTGTGTGCAGCTTGCTTTTAAAGCCAGGACCTCACACCATACTGTACTTGTCAGCTCACAACCCCCGGCGGCTTAGTTACTTCTGGATGAGCACGATTAAATGCCAGCAGTTATTACAGCTCTGAGACTGTAAGGGAGACCTCTCTAAACCCAGTTAATGAGCAACCCCTGTTAAATATTCATGAGCATTAGTATTGGCCAAGTCTTAATCTCAGGCTCATTTGGATTTTCACCTGCGATAGTTTTCTGTAAACAAGGAGGCTAAAACGGTCAGGGAAGTGTGCTTTGCCTCCGGCAGGTGCGCACTAAATATTTGTTGATTTGATTTCCTAGGTTAGCCGTGGGGGAAGGAAATATTTGAATGCCTACAGTGCAGACCATGCTCCTCCCTCTGGGATCACAGCAAAGATGTAGACTCTCTGAGCTCTGCCCTGGGAGATTTTACAATTCAATTGAAGACAGAGCATGTGTGCTGAGACAATTAGACAATCCTCTATGATGGAAAGTAATCAAGTGCTAAATCGTGTATTGTAGCCACTGGGGCTCTGAGAGGTCAGAGAAGAAAGATTAACAGGAGGGAAATGGAATAATGGGGGTTAACTGTAAAGCCAAGTGGCCCCTTTTGCTGAGTCTTGATAAATTGGTAGGAATTAGAGAGTCTGAGAGGATGGGTTCAAGGTGAGGGCAGCAATAGCAGTAAAGACATGAGCCAGGAACCAACATGGCTGAGCAGAGAGGAAAAGGGAAGGGAATCCAGTGACAGGAGGCTGTGCCGGGAGTGGGGCAATGGGAATGACATGGAAGGATCAGTTGGGGGATTGGCCAGTTGGATACATTCCTTAATGTAGGACACATTCACAAGAATGCAAAAGAACAAAAAGAATCAGCGCTCTAACAACTCGGAAGCGGCTCCTGTGAGTTTCATAGTAGATGGGGTAGATCCAGAGTATATGAAGCCAGACAGGGGAACTGTTACTTGATCTTATGGGCAACAGGGAGCCATTATAGGCCCTTGTGGGAGGGCACATCTTTTGGAAAGGTTTCTATTTCAGTATTGGAAGATTGAATGGATCTTACCTCCCCTGTGCAAACTTCCCAAACTTGAGCATTCTGACACCCACGAGCTGTGTTAGTCAGTTTTGCATTACTATAACAAAATACTGGATACAGGCTGCTTTATATTGAAAAGAGGTTTATTTTAGCTCAGGTTCTGAGAGAAGGTCAAGGGGCTCCATCTGTCAGACACCCAAGGTGGTGCAGAGCATCACATGGTAAGAGACAGCTCTGCCATATCTGTGTGAGGTCTTTCTCAACTGCTTATAAAGCCACCAGGATCTACTCATGGGGGATCCACCCTCATGACTTTGAATAATTCATAAGGTAACCCAGATCACCTTTCAAAAGTCCCACCTCTAAACACCATAGTTGGATTGTTTCATCCTCTTAATACCATCAGTGTATGACTTTGGGAATTAAACTCCTATGTAAGTTTGAGTTGGGGGTGGTCAAACCAGAGCACAAGCTCATGATAATGATCTAATGCAGATTTGCTTTTGTAAAATCCTTGACAATTACTTTTTGTTAAGAGCAGTTCCGAAGAATTGTAAATGTCCATCAACCCAAATGCTCTTATGAACAATAAATTGGTAAATGGGTAGAGTTAATAACATGCTAACAATGAAGCATGGGGATGCCTCATTTAGATAAACTGTTAGATAATGTCATGTCCCTTAACTGTATTCCTGCATTGATTTTCTTTTTTTGGCAAACACAGGAAGCAAATTCAATAGATCAGTCGTATCAGGCCGGTACCAAGTCTGACCTCTGTAATGATGATATCATTTATATATTGATTTCTATGACTAAGGAACGGACATGTTTTTCTCCCCAAGCTTATTTTATGACCTGTAGGCTGGGTATCCACAATTTAGAGGGAAGACCAGGCTGGGTCCCTGAGATCAAAGTATAGGGAGGGGTTGGGAATTAGACTGATTTGGTGTCAGCCAGTCACTGTGTTTAAATCATAATGATAGCCGAGTGTGGTGGTGCACGCTTGTAATTCTAGTACTTGGGAGGCTGAGGCAGGAGGATCGCAGGTTTGCGGTCAGCCTCAGCTACTTAGTGAGGCCCTCTGCAACTTAGTGAGACCCTGTTTCAAAATAAAGAATAAAAAATAGGACTGGGGGTGTAGCCCGGAGGTAGAAGCCCCTGGGTTCCATCCCCAGTACTGCAAAAAAAAAATCATAATGATGATGACATATACCATTTATAACGCTCTGAGTCCTGTGAATGAAAGCACTTTACATTCATTATGTCAATGGATCTTAAATGTATGTATTTTTGTTACCTCTATAGGTAACTATAGACTCACTAGTACACAGCTAGAAAATAGTGGAACTCAGGGTATGAATCTACATCTTCTTGACCACGTTCTATTTGTTTAACCACCTCCTTATCTTGCTTCTCTATAATGATCATGAAGGTAGAGATTGTGAATTCTGGAGCAGACACTTCTAGTCACCTATCCAAGATAGATTTTGTTTGGGTGGGCAATGCACCCAGCTAAAAAACTTCCCAGACTCCCCTGTACCTAAGGGTGGCTGTGTGATATCATTCTGGCCAATGAAGCATAAGCTGATGGTTCTCGTTGGTTTTCTAGTAGAGGAACAGATCCTTCTAGCAACTTCCTCACTCCTATTCCTGCCTTGAATGTGGATGCAATGACTCGAGGGATAGCAGCCATTTTGTAACCATGTGTGTAAAAGTTAGATACTAAGATAGTGGAGAAAGAATAGAATTAAGTCTGTGACGACCCTCTTGAACAGCTATATAGATCTTGCCCTGCTTACATCCTAACTTCTTATTGTATGGTAAGGACAAATCTTTTACAATGTAGTCTATTTCTTTTTTTTATGGTACTGGGGATTAAACCCAAGGGTATTATACCTCTGAGAAAACCCCAGCCCTTTTTATTTTTTTGTTTTGAAACAAGGTCTTGTTAGGTTGCTTAGAGTCTCACTACATTACTGAGGCTGGCCTTGAACCTGCGATTCTCCTGTCTCAGCTTCTTAAGTACTGGGATTACAGGCATGTGCCATCATGCCCGGCAGTACTTAGTCCATTTCTATTACTTGTATCTTAAAGCAATCTTAGTCCATAAAACCTTTATAACAGTCAACATACATAGGGTATTTCAATTGTAACACATTGACATTTGGACTGAATAATTCTTTGTGGTTGGGGCTGTTCGGTGCACTGTAGGAAGTTTAGCAGCATCTCTGGTCTCTCTAGCCACCAGTTGTGATGACAAGACAAAAATGTCTTCACACCTTGCCAAATGTCCCTTGGAGGGCAAAATATCTCTAGTCAGAACCATTGCCCTTGGCCATCTCACCCGATCTTCTTAATGTTTCTGGAGGTAGGTAGAAGTGTTAGTCTTAAAAGGTGAGGAAACTGAGACTCTAGGACATTAAGCGACATGCCAGTTATCACAACATTAGTAAATGAGGAACCTGGGACTGGAACTTAGGACTTTTGACTCCAGATTCAGTGCATTTCCTATTGCAGTGCTTGAATTATTCACTTTGGTTAAGGCCACAGTCTAATTAGTGGAATGCTTCTCTTAAGGAAGCGTTGTAGCCGGATCAGGCCAAGTGTTTGGTGAATAGTGACTATACTGTAATACCCATGTTTCAAAAAGCAATTCACAGATCTGGGATTTCCAAGCATGCTGACGTCACTTCCTGGCTGCAGTTGGATTGCCTTGTCTTGTTTTCCAAAAACATATTGGTACCAGCAAGCCCTAAACCCCCCCCCCTTTTTTTTCTATGCCCTAATGATATCCTCAGTCAACCCTGGGGAAGTTAAAAGAGAAAAGTTGAAAAGATTCAGTTTTGATTTGATTCTTTTTTCCCCTGCTTCATTTCCTAGGAAAGCAATCTGCAGCAAACGCCAGCCACTTGCTTACTGGGCCTGTCTTCGAGTCGAATGCCTCATCTGGTTACTCCGGTGTTTCTAGATTTCTCAACTGGGATGGGCCACTGGTGTGTGATCTAAATAGCGTCATTCTGAGTTCCAATTCTGGGCCTGTGAAGGAAAGAACACAGGCTCTCTTAGCCCATTATTAGCTGCCAGAAAACTCTTCACTGGAAATCTGGAGCAGGGAGTTCCTCTTGAGAGAAGAGATCTTTAGGGGAGCGGGGCTTTATCGACCTACCTTGACCTTTGGTTCTGCCTCAGTTTTTCCAACCCCCATATTGATGTATTTTTAAATTGCATCTCTGTCTGGTGTCTTCAGAGAATCCCTGTGAAGTCTGCTAGACTTGCTAATAGCTACCAAGGCTGAATCCTGTTACCTTACTAACTACCTGCCTCTATCTTCATTGTCTAAGCTTATTTGGGGAAGTTATTGGATTGTTTATGAGTAAATTGTAAATTATTATTATTTTAGTATTGGGATTGAACCCAGGAGTGGTCTACCTCTGAGATATACCCCCAGCCCTACTTTATTTTTTATTTTGAAACAGGGTCTTGCTAAATTACCATGCATGCTGGCTTCAAATCTGTAATCCTCCTGTCTATGCCTCCCAAGTACTGGGTTTACAGATATGCACCACCAAACCTGACTGAGATATTATTCTTAAAAATTGTTCACTATACCATTTTGTGATAGTAAGGTAGATAGATGAGCCTATACAAAGAGAGTCTCATTTTCAATGGATTTTTTTTACCATATTGTATGGTAAAATTCTCTTAAATTCCTTTTTTCTTTCTTAGAAGGATATAAGCCAATGAGAAGTAATTTTGTGAGCCTAATTTTGTGAAACATGAACCCATTGAATCAATAGGAAATTAAGAGAAACAGTTATAGATTTAGTTCAACCTGTTAGCAAAGAAGATAAAAAATGCAAAATGATGCATAAAAATGAACTTGCTCTGTAATTAGAAGACTAACCATTCCATGGAGTCTTGGTGTTTGTTGTTTAGATGTAGAATGTCTCCTGAAGAGCTCATGTATTAATGTTCAGGGTTGATATAATTAGGTCATTGGTATTATAATCTCATCAGTAGATAAATCCATTGTGCTGGAGTTACTGAGTGGTAACCTAGGCGGGTGGGGTGTGGCTGGAGAAGGTGGGTTTTCTGGGGGTGTGGCATTAGGAACTCTGCTTTTGTCTTTCAATCTCCTTTTTTATTTGCTCTCTTGCTTTTTGGCCTCTGTGATGTGAGAGCTTCCTGTGTGCCCTGAGATCTGCAGACCCTGGCCTTACATGAACTGAACCTAAAAACTGTGAGCAAATAAATCTTCCTTCCTCCTAGCTGTGTGGTCAGTTGTTTTATATTACAGCAGTAAGAATATTGACCGAGACAGTATTTATACCCCATCAGAATCCATGTATTTATTATTTGAGCAAATATTTCATGTCTACCACATGGTAGTCATGGTATTAGACATGAGTACTTACGGTTAAATTAAAAATATTATTTTTTTCCTTTCCATGAATGATTCAGTCTCATAAGTCAGGTGTAAAAATAGCTTATTGTCTAACAAAGTAATGTGAAAGTGTAGACTGCTATAGAAATAGTGGTGAAAAAAGGATCTGAAAGGGACAACTTATTTTTATATGCTATTTTCTTTAATTATAAAATCTTGAGCCAGGCGTAGTTAGTGCAGCCCTACATTCCCAGTACTTGGGAGGCTGAGACAGGAATATCATAGGTTTGAGGCCAGCCTCAGCAACTTACTGAGGCTCTCAGCAACTTAGACCCTGTTTTTAAATAAAAATAAGGCTGGGATATAGCTTGGAGGTAGAATGCCCCTTGGTTCAATCCCCAGCACCACACACACACACACGCGTGCACACACACACACGCGTGCACACACACACACACACACACACACACACACACACCCTTTATTGTATGGAATTATGACTTTTCTGTCTTCATGATTCCAATGTAGAGAGCATCTGTTTTCCTCCAAATGATAGGCCAATGTAGAAGGGGACATTTTTCTCCATTCCCTACTTACTTCCCTGAAGAGAACATGATTAGTGAATTGTAGAGAGCTTGATTCCCTTTGGGCTGTGTTTGTCCACAGTGTGTATAGTCACTGCATTGAGAGGAGAACGAAGGCCCACCTCTAGTTCTCTGGGGTTCCCATTCTACTGAGGTCTGGACTTCAGAGGCAGGTGGATTTGGCCTTCAGCACGTACTCAGAGTCTATTTGCAGAGTTTACACTACCAACGGTAGACATCTGGCAGAGATCTGGGGAGG
Organism: Glis glis; assembly: GCA_004027185.1. Lineage (NCBI taxonomy): Eukaryota > Metazoa > Chordata > Mammalia > Rodentia > Gliridae > Glis > Glis glis. The sequence continues at coordinate 92,472 of PVJS01000822.1, forward strand.
GACAACAGTAAGGAGCTGGCATTTTGACCTTGGACCCAAGCAGCATTCTACAATGCCTCTTTACTAAGAAACCCTAGTTACCAGTTGATGGTTGACAAAGCTCTCCATTGGTATCCATTTAACTTGAGATATTTATCTCTACCAGTTAGAACCCAGAAGGCAGGAGAGGAGAATTATCAGTATCCCTTATAGTCAACAATCTCATTTGATATCGATAACAACCTTTGGAGAAGATTGTAGTGGGGATTACTTTTCTCATTTTGCAGGTGAAGAAGTAGGTAGAGGTTGAAGTTATGTGCAGTAATTGAATGGCAGGACCACAAGCCTGGGTTCAAATTCTGATTCTGCCACCAGAGAGTGAGTTCACACCAGGATAGATTCTTTAATTTTCTGTGCCTTAGTTTCCTCTATAAAATTGAGATAGTAGAGGTAGTAGCATCATCTTTATAAGTTTTTATGAGAACTAGGCATTGTATATACAGAACATTAAGTACAATGTCTGATGCATAGTAGGCTCTCAAAGACTATCTGACCTGATTTGGACTTGAGATATGAAGCCTAACTAGAGAATTGCAGATTCCATCCAAGTTGAGACAGAGCAGTAACTGGTCGAGCTGACAGGGGGAATTCCAAAATGGAGTACAGACATCTAGGACAGTTTCGTGGGGGATACCAGCATTACCTGATAGAGAGTGCTGCTTTCATTCATAGAAGATAAAACTGGGTAAGTCTTAGATGATTATAAGTCTTTTTTTTTTTGTGGAACTGGGGATTGAACCCAGGGGCATCTACCTCCGAGCTATACCCCCAGCCCTATTTTTTGTTCTTTATTTTTGAAACAGGGTCTCACAAAGTTGTGGAGGGCCTCACTAAGTAGGTTCCTGAGGCTGGCTGCAAACCCAGAATCTCTGGTCTCAGCCTCCCAAGTACTGGGATTACAAGAGTGAACCACCATGCCCAGCTTATAAGTCTTAAAGTCACTGAGCAACAGCTTCTTTCTGAGGAGAGATTCTAATTTTGGGGGAGGCGGGCATTAGTCGGGTGGTAAACTGTGGTGCAAACACAATGTACTCTAGCAGGAGAGAAACCAGACACTTTTTTTCCATATCATTTCCAGTGTCAAGATCTGAGCTGTTCATCTCTCATTGCTCAATAAACATTAGGTGAGCCAGTCCACAAATGAATTCAGAGATGGGAAAGTGCTGTGAGCTTGAATTAATAAAGACTTGTTGTAAAAGGTGGCACTTGAGAAAGGCTTTGTAAGGAAAGGGGGAAAAGATACTTGGAATGGTTAACAAAGCAATAGACAATATTTTGTTGTGTAATGGAAAGACCGAGAGAGAGGTAATCGATTTTATGGATTGCTTTGAATCGCAGCATGATGCATTTGGCTATAGCATGTAACTCTTAGGAAGATGGTAGAGATAACTGGATTGTTCCCACAGTTTGTTCATTGACCATATAAAGTCATGTTTTGCACTTGGGATTTTCCAGGTTGCTGGCGGTAACAATATTTTCTGTAGAGCATGCTATTTAGAATTATTTCTTCCTTTCTAGAGAAGCTGGTGGGTGCACGTGGGAGGAAAAAATGGCAAAATAAAGGACAAGCTTTGAAGCACACACTGTCCCTCCTACAATTGCATTCGAGTCACAGTTGAGCATTCATGACACTCTTCATTAATTTAGTGAAATTATTTTTTCCATACGCCACTTTCTATGCTACAAAACACTTTATGGTGAGAAACAAAATGAGATAATGAGATAATGCTTTATGGAACCATGCAGCAGCAAGTTTCCTATCATTAGCAAGACAGAAGAATATATTAAAAACGGTGTGGATAAAGGAAACTCTCAAGTAGCAACCAGAGAAGGGAATAAGGTAGCAGGAGGTGACCCTTAAGGCACCTTATCTTCTACTATGAAAACGGCTCAACTTGCTGGTGGGGTTCCAGGTAATCCTAGGAGCTGAACATTTGCCCTTCCAAGAGCACATCATCCATGGAAAATGTCTCCATCATTTCTAGTTGTTCAGTCATAAGATCACCTGGTATAGTGGAAATATTATGATATTTAGAGTTAATCACATCTGAGTTTAAAATCCAGTTCTGCCATTCACTAGTTGCCTGCTCTCACTATTGTGTGACTCAGTTACTTCATCCATAAAATGGGCATGAAACCCTATCTCATAGAGTTATCGTTGAGAATTCGGTTTGTAAATTGCCTTGGAACACTGGTCAGCATATAGTAGATCTGGGCAAGTGCTACTTTCACCTCCACTCTTGCTAATAACAAGGCTGTCCGGTCAACAAACCCTGTGGCTCATCTCTTCCTGGCTGTGTGTCGTGGGGAGGGCTCACGACAGGGTACAGGTTACTTTCTGACACCCACTATTTCCTTATTCCATGCTGTCAGAGCTCCAGTTTTGTTCCATCTTCCTCTGAGTAACTTGGACAAATTTGGATTGGCCCAAGTCCTTAATGGTCCCACTCTCTTGACAATTACTTGTTTAAGAGTGGCATTATAACTTTATTCTGGCCAATGAGACATAGGGGAATTTTACTGGAAGATTTTTAGGGAAGTTTCTTTGCTCTTAAAGAAAGATGCATACAGAAGAGGTCTTTTTTTTCTTGTACCAGATGCAATCATATCTACATAGGGTAAAATATGTAGCTGTGTGTTGTAAATATGTAAATACGTAGCTGTGAGGTAAAATAGCTCCAGATGAACATGGCATCAGAAAGAGACAAAGAATCTGGGTCATAGTGATGGTGTTACCTGCTAAACTAGCCAACGCTGCAGTGGCCTGCCACTAAAAATCTATTATGGGGGGCTAACACAACCATTTATTGTTTTAATGGTGCTGAGTTGGGTTTTCTATTATTTGTAGCTACAAACAAACTGATACAAGAGGCTATCAGGTGGGGATCTAGAGTTGGACTCTAATTTCTCTTGAAGTTTAGAGGAAGATCCTTATGTTTCTTTCACTGGGTAGCTTTATATAAAGTGGAATGAAAAGTAGGTTTCCATGTTAGCTTGTCATAAACCATCCTCTGGGGAAACATCTAGAAGTCAGCACCTGCCCCTCTCTTATAAATAGAAAGAAATCTGACAGGGTCTGGAGGAATCATGGGCTGTTCACTTAGAAAAAAGAAGAGGAAGTTATAAATAATTGATGGACTGTCCATTCTATGCCATTGTGGTCTTGTATATTTTAATCCCCACAATAAGGGTTCAAAAGGATATAGGTTGTGTTAGCCTCCTGTGAAGATAGGGAAACCGAGGCTCAGAAAAATTGAATAGTTTGCCATGGTCTTCTGCTGTTAAGTGGTAGATTCAGTATAAAAATGCTAGAATCCAGTTACTATTCTCTAGGTTAATAGAAGGAAGCCCAAGGAAGTTAAAGAACTTATACAAGCAAGTTAAGTGCCAAGACTGGTCTAGAATCCAGGTCTCTTGATACCTTGTCTTGAGCTTCTTTTTTTTTAATTATTTATTGGTGCATTGTCATTATACATCATAACGAGGTTCAGTGTGATGGGAACATACATGCGCACAGCACGTGTTGTGTGTTTCCTTCCAGGTCCCACCCTGGAAGGTAATAATTTTTTTTGTGTGGTACCGGGGATTGAACCCAGGGGCATTCTACCTCCGAGCTACACCCCCGGCCCTATTTTTTTATACTTTATTTTGAAACCGGGTCTCACGAGGTTGTGGAGGGCCTCACTAAGTAGAGAAAGAGAGACAGGGAGAGAGAGAGAGAGAGAGAGAGAGAGAGAGAGAGAGACAGAGGGAGAGAGAGAGCTGAGGCTGGCCGCGAACCCGGATCCTCCGGTCTCCGCCTTCCAAAGTACTGGGATTATAAGCGTGCGCCACCACGCCCGGCTGGAAGGTAATAATTTAACAATATTAAAATTGGTATTGATAACTTCATATATGAACATGGATTATTTGAACCTTTTCCTTCATCAAGTCTCCCCTTTCACCTCCTCTCCCCACCCCAATTCTCTTCCACCATTCTTCTAGTGTCTCCCCTTATTTATTTGAAGTCGTTTTTGTTTCCCAATTTCTCTCTAGCTTCCACATATGAGTGAAAACATGGCCCTTCACTTTCTGGGACTGACTAATCTTGCTTAGCATAATATTCCCTAATTCCATTCATTTTCCTGAAAATGACATCATTTTATTCTTCTTTATGACTGGATTTCTTAAATTGCTTACCCTAGCCAAAATTCTCCGATGCCAGCAATGAACAGATAAACAGAGCTATGCCTATTGGAGTCATTCATTCAGTAGGCATTTATTGTATGCTGCTGTATAACTGACATTGTGCTGGGTGTTGGGTGTACAGTTCTGAACAAAGCTCACTTAGGTGGGGCTGCTTCTCTGGAGTATCATGGTTGGGACTCAGAGAGCTAGAGGCAAAGTCAGAGGAGGTCCGAGTGTGCTTTGTAGGGATTGCAGAGAGGAACGGACTTAGCAGGAAAACCAGGCCTCTGGGGCCTAGGAGAAATTCCCCAGTGGGTGAAGGTGATTCTCAGGACTTCAGGACTTGTTGTCTCTGTTGAGACCCAATGCTTTGTGTGTCAGGGCAGAGTGGGGAAGGACAGGGACTGCAGATGCTGGTCAGACTTCAGGAAGTAGTCTGCTGTGTGGGTCTGTTTTGTCTTGACCCCTCCAGAAAGCAGTAGAAGTGTCCCTGGAGTGTGCATAGGCCTGTGTCTCAATTAGTGGAAAGTTTCTGGAAGGTGGTGACTCCTCCTCCCCCTCCACTTCTTTCTTTGTGGTACGAGAGACTGAACCAAGGGACGTTCAACCTCTGAGCTACACCCCCAGCCCTATTTTATGTTTTTATTTTAAAACAGGGTCATGCTAAGTTGCAGAGGGCCTCACTAAATTGCTGATGCTGGCTGTTGACCTACAATTCTCCAGTCTCAGCCTCCCAAGTACTGGGATTACAGGCATGTGCCACCATGCCTGGCCTTTTCTTTTTTCTTTGTAAATGTTCTTTGGCCATGCTTTGCAAACCTAGACATTTCCTAAGGGAAACCCGTAGGAAGACTAAGAAAGAAGTAGCGGTGTGCTAGTGAGCATCTCACAGGGGGTAGAATTCTTGATGGGTTGCATTTTCTAACTTCTGTGCTATAAATACTCCCACCATGACTGATTTCAAGCTACTAGTATGATGTCAACCAATTTCCAGAATTCTTTAAAATTTAACAGGGGTTTCTCGGGGAGCTAGTACAAGGTGGCTACAGTATACCTCGCTCCAACATACCCAGAAAGAGGTACACTGGGCCACTCATGAAGTTGTTAGCTTCCTAACCTATCCAGAAGGGAGAGTGTGAGGGCCACGGGTCATTTCTGGGGTTGGGGACAGTGACATCATGGGCACTTCTCTAACTCTTCTATTTACTTTCTCTACCTTTGAAATATAGATTAGTCTGGCCATCTTCCTTCTTCTTACCCTCCTCCTTGGCTCTTTTTCTATTTTCTTCTTTATCTCTATTTACCTCTGTTTCAAAAAAAAATTTTTTTTAAAAAAGAGCTAGAACAAAAATCTTGCCTTCTGCTTAAATAAGAGATATTTTTCAGGCTTGTTATTGATTTTTCTGTTATTCCCATGATACATCAAGTTAGAAAGAAGTTGGCTTTATTTTTCCTGCAAAGAAAAACAAACACCTTCTGGGCTTTTCCTCATCCCGCCAACCCATTCCTTGTGAAGTGCATTAAGAAATGAAATGGCATGCACCAGGATCTCAGGGCAGCCTGAAGAGGGTCTCCTGTTTCCCATAGACTCTCCCTCTCAAAGCCGCTCCTTTCCTCAGTCTGATTTAGAATTTTATTTGTTCAGCCTGTGAAGTAGAGCTGAGACTATTACAGACTGGAGATATGAATCCTATTAATGAACCAGCATTTAGAAATGAGAGCACCGCTGTCTTGGCTACTGCCGCGGCTGTAGATTTGTCATAATGTTCCGAGGACTCTGTCCGATCAGAAGCGTGTTTTAAATAGCAAATTTCGTGTGACTAAAGAGTGCAATTATTGGTTGCTATCTTCAGTGGACAGTTACAGGGCAGATTAAAAAAAAATGAACATTTTCAAAAGCAATTAAATGGGCGGGAGCCCGATTCTAGAGATGGAAGAAGGCAAAGAAAAAAAAATAACAACCTGAAATAGAATGGGATTTGACAATTAAAGAGCAAGTTAATTTGTCATTGTTGTGCAGAAAAGTCCCCAGTGGTGAGTGAGGGGACCACCGGAGTGCACTACTGGGTTCTTAAGGCCTTGCCCTGGACATGAGTAACTGTTATTCTTGTCTTAACAAGACAGGAAGTGTTTATTGGACACCAGGAGGCCAAAGATGCCATGTTATTTCATTCACGTAGAAAGTCTTTGCTAATAACCATACTTGCGTAAAAGATGCTAGCAAAGGGTGTCTTAGGAAGAAAGGTGAGGGCAAGCTGCTTTTTAGAATAAATAGGAAGCCGGGCGTGGTGGCGCATGCTTGTAATCCTAGTACTTTGGGAGGCGGAGACCGGAGGATCCGGGTTCGTGGCCAGCCTCAGCTCTCTCTCTCTCTCTCTCTCTCTCCCTCTCCCTGTCTCTCTCTCTACCTAGTGAGGCCCTCCGCAACTTCGTGAGACCCAGTTTCAAAATAAAGTATAAAAAAATAGGGCCGGGGGTGTAGCGCGGAGGTAGAACGCCCCTGGGTTCAATCCCCGGTACCACAACAACAACAAAAAAGAATAAATAGGAAAGAGGGAGCAAGATAGAAAAGTGTGGGGAAATATTCCTCTCTGGTACAGGCTCTCTGGTGGTATAGCAGAGGGACCCCTGCTCTGGAGTCAGACATACCTGGGTATGCATCTTGTCCCTGCCATACCTTGACTAGATGATTGCAGTCAACTTGTTTAACCTCTCTGAGCTTCAGTTTCCCCAATTGAAGAGTGGAATGAGGGGCCCCTAGTTTTTTTGGGGGGGATTAAATGAGAAATAGAATATATAGTACCCATCCAATAAAATGTCTTTCCCTTCTCAGGGGCTTTTAGCCAAAACACAGGTACTGTTGTGGTTTACAGCCTCATCTGGGTGGTATATCCTGCCACAGTTTTATGGGATTCTATGGGCTGAGGCTGATGACCTTTGGGTGGATATGAGCCTCAGAGGTCATCCCAGCCCTTTCAGGTCCCTGGTGTTGGGAGCCCCATAGGTACCAGAAATCCTGCTGTTGGGTAAAGTTCATGGATAAGGTTCATGTGAATCCTGTCCTCATCATGAGCTGATCCCAGACCGTAAACAGGTGGTGCGCAGACATTGAAGAGTAGTTCATTTTGGTTTTTTGGGTATTATTATTTTATTTTTCTCTCTAAATGCAGTACTGACTTTTTTTTCAGAAAAAATGAAATCGGTAAACACAAAGAAGCCAAGGAAAGAAAGTATAAGATACTCACAATTTTCCCACCCACATTAAGACAGTATATGATTTTCAGACTTTTCATTTCTTCTGAATGATTTTATTTCCTTAGAAATGAGTCCTACTTCTCATTATAAATCTATACTTGTTTTAATATAAACATCATGCTTTAAGTAATTGAATGACACTTCCAGGTGCTTGAATGCAGCTGATTCTCTGGGGTGATTCCATGGCTAAACCAAAGATAAACCAAAGTGTTTCCTGGTTTAGGGTAAATTTTTTTCAGGTCTTTCCATCATTTTCTGTGCATATATATGCTATAGTGCTAGCAGCTCCTTGCTCTGGGTAGGTTAAAATCATGAATACTTAAAAATTTTAATATTTTGCTCATTTGTTTTTGCTTATTTTTATAATAAACATGCATTGATTTTATAATAAGGAAATATGTATGTAAAATTTTATAGAAAATGTATTGAAACCTGCTTGCAAATTTTATACTGTCCATACTAGAAATGTAGTGAGGGCACACTACACACACACACACCCACACACACATACATATACATGTACGTTATATACTTATTTGTTTATATATATGCTTTTAAATATCTATATAGTTATATATATTTGAATATGTGTATGTTTTATAGCAATATATCATGAACACATTTTCATATCATTTATCACATTGTTTTATTGGTTACATAGGATTCTATCTTATAACTATATTCTTGAATATTTGGGATTTTCCCTTTTTTACTATTAGAAATATTGTTCTATTGAATATTCTTTTATATATCCTTAATTATTTTAAAAGGTAGTAGGTTTACATTAATGGTAAAATGTATTCTAAGTTATGAACAGTACTTAGGGTTCCCAGGCTAGCTCACAAAAGTTAATTTCATGCATAATGTAGATAAACTAGGATTTTGGTACTATTGTGTTGTTGTGAGTTCAATCATGTTCCACTCACCTCTCTAAATATGTTCATGTCCTAAAACCCAGTACCTATGAGTATGATCCTTTTTGGAAAAGTGTCTTGCGGGTGTATCCAAGTTAAGAGGAGGTCATAGTTGATGAGGGGCCCTAGATCCAGGGACTGCTGTCTTAATATGAGATTTGGACATGGAGACTGGGAGGGAAGAAGGCCACATTAAGAGAGAGGCAGAAATTGGAATTACCCTGTGACAAGCCAAGGACTGCCACACGCCACCAGAAACCGGAATGGGCAAGGGCAGATTCTCCCCAAAGACCTTCCCAAGAAGCATGGCCGTGCTGACCCCTCAGTGTCAGAATTTTGACCTCAAGCATGGTGAGAGAATAAATTTCTATTTTTCTATTTTTCAGTTTGTGGTACTTGGTTCTGGCAGCCTTAGGAAACAAACATATATACTTGATCATCTTTCGGAACATTATCTCTCCATAGAATGAATATTATAAAAGGGCAGTTAGATTTCAGATATAGCCCACAAGAAATATTTAGTGCCTAATATAGCTGAAACATAGCACTATCCGTTTAGCGTTGTTTAAAGCCCAGGCTCTACACTAGCAGGAGCAACCCTGCTTTCCCCAGCCAGCACCGACAGACAAGGAGACGATTTCCTGTTCTGTCGTGAGGTACTGCTTTTGGTAGCCAGCTCCAAGTTGGGAGGATCAAACATTAACTCGGCCAATATTTAATGACCACCAATTGTGCTGGGTCAAGTGGTGAACCACATGGAGAAGAGCCCTGCATGGGGTGTACAGTTTAGCAGAGGATGATGGAAACAGGAGTATTGGAGAGATGGTAAGAGTGAACTCTATAGGATCCTGGTGGGGCTGGTGAGGCAGACGGGTGTGGGGGGGTCTGGCATCAGGAGGAGGATGGCAGAGTTGGGGTGATTTGTTGGTATCAGCCTTCATGGGCAATGTCAGCCTTGGGAAGCTCCCTTGAAAGGAAGTGGGGATACTGAGAGTAATGGAAAGGGGAGGCTAAGGGTGACAATATCTGCTAGATGAGGAAAATCTAGAAATCGGGGTTGTAGTTAAATGGTTGTAGTTTGTAGGACTGCATTCTGTGGACACAGGAGACAGAAAGTCTCCAATGAGAAATTCCCTTTCAGATGCATCTGCAATTCTCGTCACTTCTGTCGTGTTTAGTGCTTGCTCCACCTTATTTTCTAGTCGTATCAGGCCAAGAAAACCGACCTGTGACTCCAATTTGATCATCATACATCTGTGGGCTTGGTAGGATAGTGCCCTTGAATCTATTTAATTGGCCTAATCCATTCAAGCTTAGTAACTGAAGGCCAGCAAAAATGAATCCTAAACTAATGTCGATGGCTTGCTTTCCAGTAAGAAGATTGATTTAATGCAGTGAATTGGTGTTTTCGAGTCATCAGCTAATTTCCTTTAAGTCCCACATGTCAGAGGAAACAATTTTGGAAACAATTCCTTTATGTCCCACATTATCAGAGGAAACAATTTTGTATGTAACTGAAAAGGATGCAACAAGATGTTGATTCTCATGGTGAATTACTTGGATATGAGAAAATCTGGGAAAGGACTTTAATATTTTCATTTAACAATAAGGCAGATGTATATCTGCCTAATATCTCAGAGAATAGGATATTGATGTTCCAAGGCCAAGGTAAGGACGTATGATATAGACAATTCCTAGGCAATATTGAAAATGAGCTTAAACCTTTCCTGGGACTCTCTCTCTAGGTTGCCGCATTATCTGGTTTACCTGAAATAATAGGTTTCTCACATTTGATGGGTTCCAGTGCTGACTTGTTCTTACCACAAAGTCACAAAAATATGTGGAAGTCTAAAGCTTTGTGTAAACCCTTTAGTAGCTCCTAGACAACTATAAAACCCCATCACATTTGCACATTGAAGTCTGGATCTTTATTGGAAATTTTTTTTTAGTTTGTAGCTTTATTTGTATTTAAGATGTTGAATAATGTTTAGCTGAATCAAGTCATCACCCTCCATGTGAATTTAGTTCTATTGAGTTCTCCTTCCATTGCTACTGTGCCCCTTGTCCTCTTCACACCACATCACAAGCACATTATCATTTGCTTATCAGTCTTTGTTCTTTTTTAGTTTTTGAGTTAATATTTGAATCATATTTGACAGTGGCTATATGCACCCTCGTATTAGTATTTTGTGTTGGTGGCAGGTAACTGAGAAGGAATTTATAAACCCCAAATCAAAACCTGCAAATTCCGTAAAGAAATAGGTGAGAGGTCTCACCAAAGCTTGAGACATTTCAAGTTCTTGCAGAAAGGTCTTATTATTGTGGCAGTGTTTTCAATCAAGCCTCCTAGGGGCCTTCAACCCTCTTCAGGTACCTTGATGTTAGCTAGGTACAGCTTGGCTTTGAGGACCCCCTACCCTGGCACAGCATGATGGTACAGGCAGGGGTGGAAGTAGAGGGTACGGCTGAGCTAGGAAGGAAGGACAGGCATCAATGTTATCTGTGTGTTCCTGCCTGCCAAGATATGGGTCATACCTGACTCTGACTTTGACCTTGCTGTTGCAATGCCTGTCCAGTGTCCATAACTGTAAGGAACTGAAAGGTTTCTAGGTCAAGGTAAAGATGAGATGGCCTAAGTCAAAATCCTAGCTAAACGGCTCACAGCTGAATGGCCTTGGACACAGTTTGGGAAACACAGGCTTGGCTGCTAGGACCAGAGGTCCTAAATATAAATATTTGCAAATCTAAAGTTTTGTGTAAACCCTTTAATAGCTGCTAGACAACTGTAAAACCCTGTCACATTTGCACATCAAAGTATTGCTCTTTATTGGAAAACATTGTTTTCATTTATAGCTTTATTTGTATTTAAGATATTGAACAATGTTTAGGGGCTTAAATGTTTAGTGGCTTAAAGAAGGTGAACTGTTATAATTGTCCCTTGGTGGGGAGTCCAGGGCTGGTATGGGGACTTGACAACAGAGGAGAACAGTCCCCTTCTGTCTTGGTCCTCTGCCAGCCCTGACTTCTTTTGCAGGGTTAGAGGTACCAGCCACCATGTTTGCATCTCAGCCACAGGTGGAGGGAAAGAGGAGGAAAAGGCACACCTCCCTTATTTTATGACCCGGAAGTCACACCATCAGTCACCTCCTCATGTAGCATCTACTCACATGGTTACAGTATTATAAAGGAAGGCCTAGAGAACAAATACTCCTAGAGAAGAGGAAAAGAAAGATACCTGGGTATGTGTGTGTTGGGTGGGAGGACAGGAAGGCACCTGGCTCTCTCTGCCCCAGTTCCCTAAATCTGTTTCCCCATATTTCAGGTAGGGATAATGCTAGTCCACTTCATAGGGTGGTGGTGGTTTTACACTGGAGTTTTCATGGAGTGCTCTTGGCATAGCACCTGACATTTAGCAAGAGCTAAGTGAGATGAGCTGTTGGATATGGTGCAGCATCACCCATGCCTGTGACTTCCCCTACATCAAATGATGTAAAGTGTTCTAGACATTCAAATGATGGGAGTCACAGTGCTGATGTCAGGGCTGCCACTCTGGAGCCAGGCGGTGCACAGTGCTTTCTGGTCAGCCCCAGGTCTCAGCAGGCAACACTGCAAAGTGGTTATGGCATGGCTCCTGGATTCACACTGCCTGGGTTAGAACCTGCCCCTTCCCCTTAGGGCTGTGCTATTTGAAGGAAGTAAATTTACTTTTCTAAACCTCGGTTTTCTCATTTCTAAAATGAGAGTAGTAACAGGACCTCCCTAATAGGATTGTTAGGATAATTAAATGCATTGTTATTTGTGAAGTGGTTATAACGTAATTGTTTCAGTCCTGTTTCACTGCTGTGACCCCCAAATAACTGATGACTGCAACTTAGAGGAAGGAAGATTTATTTGCTCACAGTTCTGGAGTTTTCAGTCCATGTTAGTCCGGGTCATGTCTGTGGAGCTCAGGGCATGGTGATGTGAAGCAGAGAGAGCAAGAAACGGGGCCCATGGGCATCTCTGTATATTCCCCAACGCTACACCCCAGTGAGTTACCTCCTCCAGCCACACCCTACCTGCCTACACTACCACCCAATTCTATATCTAAACTATAACAATCATGGAACACATGGAAGTTCTATAAGTTAGTGTATTTTTAACAAGTAGAATACTGGTATGCTGTTTATTCCTAGTATTGTAAAGCTTCCCCTCTTTAGGGTTTATCCAAAAGGGGGCTTGGTTCCTTATTTGCTCCCTAGAATGGAAGCCCCTTTCAGGGAAGGAATTTATCTTTTTCTCTGCTAGAGGTCCTGGACTTGGAACAATGGCTGGCCCTTTGTAGGCACGTGATGGATACTAGATTCTGGAAGTTTGGTGTTCCTCAGGGACATAACACATATCAGAAGTGACCTGACATCCTAGTTTCTTACATGTTATCTACTACTGAGGAGACAGTACAACAACACCGGGAGCCAGCCATGACTGGCAGGAAGAGTCTGGGACATTGAGCCCCTGGTACAGAGCCATGGAAAGAACACTGCAAAGCCTGGGTTCAGGACTTGGTTCCTCCCCACTCGCTATCTGCAGGACTTTGGAGATGGGGACCCTATGGAAGCCTTAGTTTCTTCATTTATATAATGGAAATAGTACTTCCCTTATTGGGCCTTTTGAGAATTAAGTGTGCAAATACATTACAAATATAGGGTGTGTCTTATGTGTCTGACATAGTGAGTACAACGTGTCCATCTGTTGGGGAAGGGTCCTTGCTCATCCACATGGTAAGGCATGTGATCCATAACATGAAGGAACTGGGCCCGTGGGAGGCCGCCCTTGAACACAGAGGAAGGCCTTGCGCTGGGCGTGCAACTTGTATCTGATAACAGAACGGCTGCCTTTTGTGATGTGAAGTCATTCTGATCTTTCGGCACAGCATTTGCTTCCAAGTGATATGTTTTTTTCAACCCAGGACAATTCTGGGCAGTATTCTCAGAAGGCTGGCACACCCTTTTTGAAGAGACGGCGATGTGATGTGATTTGCTGCATACATCAGAGGGCGAGGTAGCTGTGTGCTTCTTGTGCAGCAGACAGATGTGATTTCAAACTCTGGAGTCAAATAAAGGGACCCTGGGAAACAAATAAGGAAAATATGAGTAAATGTGGAAATGAAAAAAGGGGGGAGGGGAAAGAGATTAAAAGATGGAGCAGAGAGAGTAAACAGGAGGGCTTGCTTTTGGCTCCTGTGCTTTCTCCTTCTAATGAGCTCAGATGGGGCCTTGGTTGAATATTATTTCAGTGAGATTTGCCTTGCCTTGGGACACACAAAGCCAGAAGCTTTTCTTGATAACACATGGAATAAAGAAATCTTGTTCATTACAAACGGCAGACTTTGATGTCTTTAAAATCAATTCAGCAGAGATTGTTCCAGGTGGGTGTTATGCACAACGAGGAACAAGGACATGATAAAATTTTATTTCTGCAGCCGGGGAGCCTTAGCAGAGAACTATTTTGCAAGGCGTGTTTTGAGACCCATGATCTGACCAGACACTCTTGGGTCAGGGTCACCTCGGAGGCAGGTGTTCTGTCCTTGTTACTGTTGCTCGCCACACAGGGCTCTATGGACTACCACTTGACCACAGTGGCTCTCTGTGTGCTAAGGGTCTACAATCCAATCGGCCCATGTAATCCATGCTAAGCACGAGAGACTCATTCATGCAGGTAACCTCTGGCCTTAATCATCCAAATATTATAATAGTGGCCTTCTGGAATGCTTAGGGTGGAAATTCCTATAATGTCAGTTGTAGCCTGGTGAGAGTGGTGTCTTGGTATTTGGGCAGACCCAGGGTGGGAAGGGAGGATGCTTTGGCAATAGCATAGCCTGTTCCATCTCTGAAACTGTACAAGGCAGGGCAGCTGACGATCTCATTTATCAGTAGGACAAGCACTCTGTCAAAAAAAAATCCATTAACAATCATGATGAATAATGAAGATGTCCACAAGAAACAAAAACAAAAAAACCCATGATCTAAGAAAACTAAAGCTCCTAAATCTGAGAATTCCTAACCCTATGAAAGCCTTAGTTTCTTCATCTATAAAATAGAAATAGTATTTTTATTACTGGGTATTTTTAGGGGATTGGACACATTAGTGTCAACTAGAATGGTAGAATCTGTTCAGTGTCTTTCCAGAATTATGTAGAGAAGAGACATTCATTCAAAGGGCATTTATTGGTACCTCCTAGGTGCCAAGAACTATGTTAGGGCTTAGGAATTCAAAGATGCATCTTGGAAATAGCCTCTGCTACTAAAAACTAGCTAGAGGAGAGAGAGACATACAAACAAATATGTGCTATGAAAGAATTGGTCTAGTGGATTATGTGCAACCGAGAAAAAGACCTCCTGGGAAATTGGAAGAGATGAGACTTGATAAAAAAAAATCCTAGAGAGGAGTATTCTGCTTTCTCTCTGGGTTGAACACGATTGCCATCCTGACAAATTGATGGGAACACATACATGTTTCTCCCCCCCCATACACCCCTTCTATCTGTAATTGCCAGAAGGCTGCAGGTGACAGTAGGCTGGGTCCTAGGATTCTCTTAATCCTGGTAGCAAATAATGAGGCACTTAAGCAATACTTCTAGCAATAATGAGAATGAGTCACCTAGATGGGAAGGAGTTATTCATTCTAAGAAAAATAAAAAATGAGGACGCGCTTCTTTCCTGCAGAAAGTTTGGGAGATGGAATAGATGAGATGAAAAGGATTCAAGGCAGTGGAAAGAGATAAAATATTTAATAACCTTATAAAGAAAAGGAATGGAAAGAGCCATTGTTTGGGAAATAAGTGGAGATTTTAAATGGCAGTTTTATTACTTTATCTCTTCCAACCTCTGCATCTGATCTCAGCGGTGAACTCTGCGTGTTTTTGCTAGCGTGGCCCATGAGGGCCAGCTTTCTGTTTGCAGTCACCTGAGCCCTGCTCTCAACCTTTGTAACTGAATTATGTGTACCCGGAGGACAGATGGGTTCAGAGGAAGGTGCTTGTGCAATCACATGGAACGAGCACATGGCAGCCTGATGCCACTTGGAGGAGAGGGCCATTGGGGCAGATGCAGGGGGTGGTGTGAGAAGCAGCTGTTTGCAAGAATGCAGGGCTCCAGCTCCCCTCCCTGCCTCCCTTGTCCAGAAAAAAGAAATCCACAGGCAACAGGCAAAGCAGGAGATAGGGAGACCAAACCAGGTCAGGACATCTCTGTCCATCATGGTTGTCTTTCATGCCTTGTGTCAGAGTATACCTGGGTGATGCTGCTGTGAATGTTAATATAGAAAAAGCTCTCAGGCTGGTACCTTCCTGGCACACAGAAAGTGCTACACAAGAGTCAGCTGTTACTTCAGAGATTGAGGAACTTCACATCTATAGAAAGAAAATAACTTCTGAACTTCAAAAGTGTACACGTTTTAAATATAAAACCAAGTCCTAAAGGGAAGGGATGTGTGTGTGTTTATTTGTACACACCTGCATGTGCATGTGCTAGAAATATTTGATAAAAGAGGTATTTAATTTCTCCTTTATTTGAGAGTTTTCTAGACAAATTAATAAGTAGTTGTAATCACAAGAGAAGTGTGTCCTCCTGCCTAGAGGCAGAGAAGATTTTTTTTCTTTTTTAATCATTGTTTTATTGGTGCATAATAATTACAGAGAATAGGGAGTTTCATTGTGGCATATTACTACATACACATGACATAATTTGATCAATTTCGATCCCCTGAGCCTCTCTCTTGTTTGCCCTCCTTTGATCCCCTTTCTCTACTCTACTGGTCTCCCTTCTATTTTTATGAGATCTCCCCCCCCCCTTTTTTCTTTCTCTCTCTAGCTTTCACATGAGACAGAGAAGTTCTGATTTTCAGTTCTGGAAACAATGAAGTCATGGTTCTAGGATGTTAAAGCTGGGATGAGCCTGTGGTGTCTCCCTTTATAGCAGAGATGAGCCCGCCTTTATAGATGAGAAACACATTAGAAAGCAAGGCTTGCCTTCGCCCGCATGGCCAGTAAGAGACAGAGGTGCATTATGGACTCTATTAAAATGAAAAGAATTGGTAAGGAGAGGACTATGAGTTCCCTTCCAGCCCATCTCACTCCCTAGGCACCAGGTCGAGGTCTGGCTAAGCCCATGCTAGCTCAGAATACAAGATGACCTTGAGCTCGAGCAGCGGAGGTGGAATGGTTCCCCTGGCTTTCTTTGTCTTGATTTTATGCTGGATGCTTCTCTGCTGACCACATAACTGGAGCATTCAGCTGGCTCCATCAGCCATGCACCTCCAGGAGCCCTGTGGTCCTCTGACAGGGACAGGCTTCTGGGCTGTGTGTGTATGTGTGTGTGAGTGAGAGACAGAGACAGAGAGGGAATCAGTCCCAGAGAAAGCTCAAATCAGCTTGGAAGAACATTTTAGAACTATGGGAATGACTCTCATCACTCCATTTCATTTTAGCACTTTCTACTGGCCTGATCCAACCCTTGGGTCAAGCTAACCTCCCCCTGCTCTGAAAAAACCCTAAGAACAAACTCTAAATAAAACTGTACTTGTAAACTTTTATACAGAGCATCCCAAGAGTCTTAATGGTTATTTAAAACTGCTCTGACTTTGCAGATATTCTGTAAGTAAAATGATTAAAATCCTGCGAGCCAGGTCATTGAGGTGTTGACTGGGTAGGCTGGGTAAGTCAGACGGGCTTGGGAGTCTGCTTCTCGGGGGAAGCAGGGGGCCAGCCACACACCCCAGGATTCCAAAACCTTGTGAGCAGCAACCTGTGGAAGGGGAGGGCATTTGGCAGAGGAGTCTGCAGTAAAGTTATTATGTTCAGAGGGGCTCTGCTCCAGGGGACATTTCTGTGGCAACTGGGAGGGAGTAGAATGGAGACTCTAAACTGGAGATGGTGCTATTGGATATGGCGTTCAGGCCAGTTCAAGTTGGTCATTGGGGGACAGGAGCTGTGCATGATATCTGGGTTGCTTAAATAATTCAAGTATTAGCTGCCTAGGAATCCAAGTCCAGAGGACATATAGGGTCATCCTCTCTCTTTCTGCTTAAAAACAAAGAAGGCTTGGACTCCGGTGTCATATGCAGTAGATGACCAATCGTGGCATCTTCCTGAACGCCTGGGGCTTACATCCTCACTCTCACCTCTCTGATCTATTGTCGTCACTGAGCAAGTCTCAGTCTTGACCTAGGTTCACCTTCTTTGGTTGATCCTTCCATTTTATCTCCTTTTTACCCCGGTGTGCCACAAACCCTTTAAAAAGATATATCCTGAAAGTGCTTCCAGCTCAAGACAGTGGATGTAGTAGAGGAGGGATTACTACACAGCCCTGGCAGGCACCTTGGATTGTTAGACTGCCCTGGCCTCTGTCTCCCTGGCCTTTCCCACAGTCAGGACTCTCTCACTGGTTTCTCTCTTCTCATGCTGTAGCTTCGCTCCATTTCGTTGGGCCTTCTTCTTTCTTCTCTTCTTCCTCCTTTTTCTTTTCCTCCTTCTTGTGGACCAAATTACTTCTTTCCATTTCTACTTGTTCCTGGACGCTCCAACCTGCATCACCTTTATCCTAGAATGTTAAGTAAATCCATTTTACTCTGTGGAACTACCTACCTTTTATCTCCTCCACCTTCCACGTCATGCCTAGAATCCATCTAGTCATATCCAGAATTGTCCCGCCAGATGTTTTTCCAAATAACATACAGTGTTTTTCCTAAGAGGAATTTTGCCCTCAGATTTTAAGATAATTCACACTCACCCTGCTATAGTTTAGTATGGTGTGTCCCTCTCCCTCCCAAAATGCATGCTGAAATTTAATCCACATTATGAGATATTAAGGTGGAAACTTAATCTAAATATGGTGGGGACTCTGGGAAGTGACTAGGATTAGATAAGGTCATCCGGGTGGAGCCCCCATGATTGAATCCTGGTGTCTTTATTATAAGAAAAGGGACAGAGTCCATCCACAGATATGCATGCCCCCTGTCTCTTGCCATGTGTTGCTCTGTGCTGCCTCAGGACTCTGCCAGCAAGAAGGCCACCACCAGATGGGGCCTCTAGACCTTGCACCTCTAGAATCATGAGCCAACTAAACCTCTTTTCTTTACAAAGTTAGCCTGCCTTAGGCATTTTGTTATAGTAGCACAAAACAGACTAATACACCCCTACTTTACTAAAACATTCTGATTTTTTTTCTTTATAATCAATGTATCGAAGAGACATTCATACATTTCAAGAATTGTTTAAATACTGATATCCAGATTTAAGCATGTGAACTTATGGTAACTTTTAAACATACAATTAAAACATATTCATCACAATATGCTATACTACCAACATTGAATTATAGTTACTATGGGGCATCAGTCAAATGGTTTAAAGTAGACCTATCACAAACCTAAGGAAGACATTCTATATTATACATGCAAATGACTTCTCCATGTGAAGTTCTCTTCAATTTAATTTCTAAGTTGCTCAGCTCTGTAAGTCACTACTCAAGTTCTGATTTCTTAATTTAAGGAAAAGGAGGGATGAGTATTTCTTGAGGACTTCTTAAAGCTGACTGTGGGCTAGTAACTTTGATATATCATCTTATCTTACCTTGAGAAAGTCCTGTGGAGTGGGGGTCATCACCCTGGTTTAGAGAGGAGGGAAAATAGAATCAGGAGTGAAAAGATGCTCAAGGTCACATAAATTGGCTAATGGTACGCTTTGAACTCGAGTCAAACTTTTTAGACTCAAGAGCCTGTGCTATTTCCATCAAGCATGTTGCCTTTAAAGAGAGAAGATGATCACAAAGGCCGTACCTGTGAATGCTTTCCTACTTTCCTTCTTCAATGGCCTGCTCTTCTTCTTCAAGCCACACTTCCCACTTGCTACTGAAACGGCTCTGCCTCTTCCTTTCCCCCCCTCCTTCTGCTTTCCCCCAAGGGTAACTGGTCCTGGATTTTATCAATTTTAACTGCAGCCTGGCTCTTGATCCCATTCTTTCTTGCACTGGGTTTGAGCCCTAAGTCCTTTCTAGAGAACTACTGGAGCAGAACCTGCAGACCTCCACCCTTAGTGTCTCCTCCCCACCCCACCCCATCCTACCCTGTGCTTCTGCCTGGTAGACTTGCTCTGGTACCCTGTGATAGGCATGTGGTTAAAACTTGGGCTTTGAGTTAGAGAGATGTGGGTTCAAACTGCAGCCTGGCCTCTGATCTCTTGTGGTGACCTCAGGCAAGTTACCTAAACAATTTGCTTCACTTTTGTTTTTCTTCTTCAAAATGAGATCAATGAGAGTATCCAACTCACAGGGTTGCTGTGAGGGTTCAATGTCATGATGTAGGTCAAGGAATTGGCATAGGGTCTGGTAAATGGTAGAGGGTCATTGATGCTAGCAATTAGTGTGGCTATTTTTTTTTTTTTTTTGCGGTACTGGGATTGAACCCAGGGGAATTCTACCTCCGAGCTACACTCCAGTCCTATTTTTTTATTCTTTATTTTGAAACCGGGTCTCACTAAATTGCGGAGGACCTCACTAAGTAGCTGAGGCTGGCCGCGAACCCGGATCCTCCGGTCTCAGCTTCCCAAGTACTGGGATTACAAGCGTGCGCCACCACGCCCGGCTTAGTGTGGCTATTGACAGAGTGCTCTATGAACTTTCTTCCTCAAATCCTTTCCAGGTACCCAATGCTGGGTAGCCCAGACTCCTTGGCCTGACACTTAAGGTCCTCAGCCATCTTTAATCTAGCCCGAGCTCCCCTTTCCAGCCTCATTTGTTGTGCTGCGACAGTACTGGACTACACACCATTCCCTGGATGCAACCCCTGATTATTAGCCCAGAATAACCACCTCTAGCAAGAGAAAGTCTAACCACATTTCCAGGCCTCGCTCAATCATTTCCTCTGGAAATTCTTTCCTGACTCATCTCTCCTACCCTCACCCTGGGAAGTGAGCTGTCTCTAGCCTCTAGTCCTTCAGTGTTTCATGCATTTTAATGATTCACATCTCCTGCAACCACTAGGACATTTATTTACTCTTGAAAATAAACCACTTGAAGACAGGAGCTTGCTTTATGTCCTTTTTGTCATGGGCAGTGTCTAGAATGGATTTAAAAAAAGTAGTCTGGGAGACAAGGAGCTGAATAACTTCTGTGTGAAGCCTACTTTGGGCCTTCACTTAATCCTCCCTAATAAGGGCCCCATTTCCTGCCTGTACCCCATTCAGTCTTTGTCCACAGCCTCCCTCACTCCCAAGAGGGACATCTGATCTTCCATCCCAAGGTATAGGTATATACTGGAAGGGCTCCCATTATCTACTTAGAAAATTGCCTCTTTCCTAATGGTCTCTAAGAGAGAGCATACAGACTTAAGGGAACACAGAAAGCCAGCCACTGGACTGCAGGGAGAATATGTTAGCACTTCTGTTCACTTGCGTATTTTCATTTATTCATTTGTATTTTCGACATATGCCTTGGGTACATAATGCACTAGGACAGTGGCTCATGTATGATTTATAAATATATATGTATCATTGCATGCTCAAAAGTTTTTGTTTTAATTTATAGGATGTCTGATCAAGTAAGGCTAGAGGCCAAAGATCTTCTGCTGCTAGCTGAGCAGAACAGCTGTGAACATACCCCTCCTTGATCAAAATTCTTAATTGGTGCTCTGATATGGCAGATACAGTACACAGGATGCCTCTGTGTTTACCACTGTATTGTTATCAGCAACCTGCTCTTCAAGGCCGTCTGTGATTTTGCTCAGTTGACTGTGTTAATTTTAAATCCTCCAACAATGCTTCCCCAACCACATGCTTTTACCTGTGCTGTTCTTCTTACTGTTCTTCTCTACAGGTCCTGGAATAACCACTTGATCTGCATCTCCTCTCTGTCACGTATTGTAAATCTCTCCCTTCTATTTTTTTTTTTTTTTTTTTTTTTTT
>PVJS01000823.1:6841-113746 GCA_004027185.1 Glis glis
GAAGTTGCGGAGGGCCTCACTAAGTAGAGAGAGACAGGGAGAGAGAGAGAGAGAAAGAGAGCTGAGGCTGGCCGCGAACCCGGATCCTCCAGTCTCTGCCTCCCAAAGTATTGGGATTACAAGTGTGCGCCACCATGCCCGGCTCCCTTGGATTTTTAATTTTGAAGGTCTTGCTAAGTTACTGTGCATTGGCCTTGAACCTGTGTTCCTCCTGTTTCAGCCTCCCAACTACTGGGGTTACAGATTTTGCACCACCACACCTGTCCATTTCATTGTATTTTTAAAGGGTATTCTGGCTTGTAGGTAGAAAATGAAAGAGGGTAGGAAGCAAAATGTTAGGATCAGGGAAATGTTCAACAATGGGATGCCAATGGCTTAAAATAGGATGGTATCCGTAGAGGTTTAAAGTGGTAAAGTTGGGAATTTAGTCAAAAGAAAGTAGACCAGTCATGACTAATGGATTTAACATTGGTTGTGAGAGAAAGAGATGCCTCATGGATGATCAACTAGGGTCTTTTTAAAGAAATGGAGAAGACTGGAGGGGAGCCAGTTGAAGGAGAGTGTACGGTAGTTCTATTTTGAAAATGATAAACTTGAGAGCTCTATGAAAAATGTTTCAGCTTAGAATTCCAGAATTTGGCTACTCCCCCACTTAGCAGCTAGGTTAGCACTTAACATTTTTTGTATATCATTTATGTCTTCTACAAAATAGAATTATAACAGTAGGAGTAAGGTTGTTGTGATTATTTAATTAGTTGATCCATATAAAATATTAGAATAAGTTATAGTAGCCAGTAAGTATTTATTATTATCGTCATCCTAGTAGAAATGTAGGCAGTTTTTTACATGAGTATGGAATGCAGGGAGAAGCCATGATTGGAGCTAAAGATAGGATTTCAAGCCATAAGAACAGCTGAGATCAAATAAAATGTGAGTGTAAATACAGAAAAGCACCAAAGACAGGGCTCTGAGATACTCCAAAATTCTGTGGCTGGAAAGAGGAGAAAGAGTTAGCAAAAGAGAATTAGTTGCCAGGACATTTGGAGGAAAACCAGGAGTGTGTGATGTTCTGGAAGCCAAAGAAAAGGGTTGTTGAAATGAAAAATTGATCATTTTTATTGGATAGGGATTAATAAATGAACATTGGATTGACAAACATAGAACTCGTTTGCAACTTTATCTTCCAGTCTTTATTGGAATTGTTAAAATGGAAACCTGATTGAAGTGACTCACTGGGAAAATGAGAAAAGAAAACATTTAACCAGAATGAACTTTTTCTGAGAACTTTTTTCTTTTTGTGGAAGGGAGCTGGAGGAGAACAGTGATGGAAGGTAAAACTTTATTCAGATGGGAGACATTTCACCATGTTTGCAGGTTGATAGGCATGATCCCACTATAGACATTAAGGGAATTTTCCTATTCTCCTTTGTACTGCAACAAATTTGAAATAGAATGAGCACATATTTGGGTAAAGGGAACATTATCTACTTGCCTACAAATAGACAGGCTACAATTATTCCCCTAAAGAGAAAAGTATAGTACTTTACATAGTCTATTTGTGTGAACGAGAAAGAGGATCTCCTTTTTTTCCCTTAACTTGAAGAATTTGACTGTGATACTCTATTTCATCATATTACTGAGCTGTATTTTTTTTATTCTCAATCAGGATAAAATAATGCCACAAAGTACATGGGATATGTACACCTCATATTGATAATATTGTTACATAGCCCCAAACTGTTAAGTTCTTAAATGTATAATAATGATCAAGAAATTGATAGTTCCTCTCAGGTTCTCCACTTGGGTTTTCCAGGCTAATCAAATCCAGTCTTTTGCTGAACACTTATATATATTGCATCCCCCAAAGTTCTATATTCATAACAGATGTGGAAAATAACCTCCCACGATCTTTGTAATTTCCAATATCACTTATTTTTTCACATAAGACTAGCTTAAATGATTTTTATAATACTTTATTTGTATGCACTTATGGGATAATTTGACTATTTGATTAAATGTGTATAATATGTGATCATCAAATCAGGGTGGTTAGCACCCAATGAATTTTTTAGTGCTTCCCTGATAGCTAGTTTACTGGATCATCATCAGTCTTTTCTGACTATTTGTTTTTACTCTATAATATTTAAAAATATTTTCTAATCATTTATATTTGCAGTAATAAATTTGATGATTTATATATAGTGGTAGTCTTTTTTCTAAGTTTTGCATGTTTCTTTTTGTAGATAAATGAATGATTGCTACGAATAATGCCAAAGTGAAGAATTTTTATATTCGGGTAGTGTAGTTGGAGTATAGGCACAAAATATCTGGAAAGAAGCCATGGTCTAAATATTTCCCCAGAATACTCTCTTGTAAAGTAGTTTTTATCACAAGTAGGCTTGTGGAAGATATTAAAGATGTGTGTGGCTGGGCGTGGTGGCGCACGCTTGTAATCCCAGTACTTTGGGAGGCAGAGACCGGAGGATCCGGGTTCGCGGCCAGCCTCAGCTGTCTCTATCTCTCTCTCTCCCTGTCTTTCTCTCTCTACTTAGTGAGGCCCTCCGCAACTTCGTGAGACCCGATTTCAAAATAAAGTATAAAAAATAGGGCTGGGGGTGTAGCGCGGAGGTAGAACGCCCCTGCATTCAATCCCCAGTACCGCAAAAAAAAAAAAAAAGATGTGTGTGACTATTATTGCTACTGGAGAAAAGAAGAATAATTACTACTGTTAAAGAGAAGCACCCTTCCCATCATTATGACTACATTCATTCATTTGTTCAATATTTATTGACTACCTAGAATGATAGCACTATGCGGAATGCTCAAAAACATTAAAAGTACAAAAAGACTCAGTCATGGCTATCAGATAATTAATTGTGCAGTGGAAAAGACATGCATTATGCATTGTTGTAGCCATGATTGATAAGTCTTACGACAATGAGATAAAGGTTTCAATGGAAACAAAAAGGAATGGAGCTTTAGATTATAATAGTCACAAAAATGCATCAGGGAAGGAACCCTCCTTGAGAAAGTGACCCTTTCATTAATTTCAAGAATTAGAAGTTAGCAAAATAATGAAATAGATTCAAAAAGGGAAGTAACTCTACATGTAATTTTATGTTCAATTTAGTACATACACATACAGAGAAAAAGAAAGAAGTGCCTCTGTGTGTGTGTGTGTTCATATTCACATGCAAGTGGTATGTGTGCGTGTGTGCTCACATGCACATGTGAGTGGTGTGTGTGTGTGTGTGTGTGTGTGTGTGTGTATGTTGAGAGTGAGTGTAGGGAGGGGCAAAGATGCGCAGAGGAAGGAAGTGGAATAGCTAGAGAGGACTTCTAGGAAGCGACTGAAATATTAAGTTATGTTATGCGCATCTTGCTCTCAATGATGTGGGATTTTGCAGAGGAGCTGGAGAATCAGTTTGTGTCTCTGAATGCAACAGCAGAGGCTTGCTTAGGCAGGTATTGGGCACACTCTGGGATATGCACAAGTAAGAGCCTGTATTAAGACAGTAGGAAAGAAGTCGACATTGTCTATAAATACAAGTTTTAAATGACTACTCTCAGGAGAGTAAATATGAATTGGCTTCTTAATAACAAAATAAAAGACAATACATGAGGCTCGCTCTTTTCTTATAGAATGCATTTGTTTCCAATTGCTGATATAAAACATTACCATGAACAGTAGGGGAAACAACACAAGTTTATTATTTGTAGCTCTGGATGTCAAAAGTCTTCAAGATATCTTACACGGTAAAATGAAGGTATCCACAGAGCTGCCTTCCCCTGGGAAGCTCTAGAGGATGTTGTGTTGCCTTGCTTTTCCAGTTTCCAGAGAACTGTGTTCCTGGGCATCTGGCTCCTTCTATCATCAAAGTGCTTCTTCTCTTTTCATCATGTCTCTCTGACTTTGACCTTCTTGCTTCCCTTTTACAAGGACCCCTGCTATAACTACATATCTTAGACTGAGTATTAATTAATTAATTAATTAATTTATTTATTTATTTATGTGGCAGTGGGGATTGAACCTAGGGGCTCCCTACATCTGAGCTACATCCCCAACCCTTTTTATTTATCTTTTTTTGTTTGTTTGTTTTGAAACCGGGTCTCACACTAGGTTGCGGAGAGTCTCTCTACTTGCTGAGGCTGTCCTTGAACCTGCAATCCTTCTGTCTCAGCCTCCCAAGTACTGGGGTTACAGGCGTGCAGCACATTACTTCCAGCTCTGAGTAATTTTTAAATAATGCAAATTTATTTTTCATAGTTTTGGAGTCTGAAAGGTTCAAGGTCAAGGCACCAGCAGACTCTGTCTGGTGAGGGCTGATTTCAGAATCCAGGATGGCCCTTTCTGCTGAGTCCTCACATCACAGAAGAGGCAGAAGTGAAAAGATGGTAATAACTCTCCTTCAAGCACAAATGCCACCCACAAGGGTGGGGCTCTCCCGGCCTAATCACCTCCCGGGAGACCTACTCCTACTGCCATCACCTTGGGAGTTCAGTTTCAACATATGAAGTCTTTAGAGATATGTATAATCAAACCCACCCAGATAATCCAGGATAATTTCCCCATTTCAATATCTTTAATCACATCTGTGAAGTCTCTTTTGCCATTTAAAATAGTATACTAGTAGGTTTCAAGGATTATGATGGGGAAATCTTTGGGGGTCATTATTGGCTACCACATTTAACATCTGTGAATCTTTGAATCTTTGCCACCCACCCCCACCACAGCTATGGAGGAGTTCAGTGCCCTTGCTTATGCAGACCAGGCAGAACATGCTGGAGTCTTTTTTCTTCCCTTCTATAGCACTATGATATGCTTATTCATTGATTTGGCATAAATAGGCAAAAGGGAAAAGCTATTTTTGCTACTATAAATCCTCTGAACCTCCTTTGCCCATTTCCATGGTAAATATGTACGCTGTGTCAGAATATTTTAGAGGAGTGGCTCTCTGTTACATATAATAGACAAGTAAAATGTGGGATCAAAACATTGTGGTCATTGAACAGGGTTTGTTTAAATATCCCCTAGTTGAAATTTTTATACAGCTTGTTTCAAAGTAAAACCTATGCCAAAAAGTGACAATAGACACCAGAAAATTATTCTTTTCCTTCTTATCACTTAAGAAACCAAAATTTTAAGCCAGGCGTGGTGGCACACGCTTGTCATCCCAGTACTTGGGAGGCTGAGACCTGAGGATCTGGGTTCATGGCCAGCCTCAGCTACTTAGTGAGGCCCTCTGCAACTTAGTGAGACCCTGTTTCAAAATAAAGAATAAAAATAGGGCTGGGAGTGGCTTGGAGGTAGAATGCCCCTGGGTTCAAATCCCCATACCGCAAAAAATAAACAAAGAAACCAAATTTTTATATCTGAAGAAAATCTTAAAGTGATTATTGGCTAGTCCTCTCAAAAATGCCATGGAAATATCCATGCTGTCCTTATTAGCTCTACCTTCAAGATACTATGAGAAAAGGTTTGAAAAATTAAGATTTTGCCAATTGTAAAACATATGTCAAATCAACACTATCCTGCTATTTATCCCACTGATACTCTGATCTAAAAGTTGTAAATCATTATTTTCCTTTTTTATTTAACCCCCTCAAAAAAAAGTTCTTAACTGTGCTATCTGATTGTGTTACATTTACTCCTGACACATAATCAGAAAGGATTACTTGGATTTTCTTAACCATGAAAGCAAACAAATACTACTAGCAGTCCCCTAAGACATTCTCAATCCCACTGAAGAAAAATAACAGATTTGGGTCTTAGCCTTTCAAAGTAATTTCTCTCCCTGAGCTCATGTAGTCATCTGAAAATGACTACAGCTTGAATATGTTGCCTATGATAAATATGGAAAATGTCTGCGTGGTGTTACAGAGCAGGTGCCCTTTAAAGTACAGGTTGACTTCTGGATCTTCCTATTTATTGAACCAGGAACTCACACATCTCAGTGCATTGTTTGTCTGGGTTTTTTTTTGTTGTTGTTGTTGTGGCTGTTGGTTTTTGTTTGCTTGGCTGGTTGGTTGGGTTTGGTTTTAGTTTGGGGGATTTTTTTTCATCTTCTTTCAGCATTCAACGGGAGCAAGTAAGGTTTCTTGTTTTCTACTTGTCGGATAAAAACAGTGGGTTTATTTACTGTGTTTAACCTCTGGGTAGGCCTTCTCTTTAGTATTCTTATGCAAACTGATTTTTAAAATATACAATGAATGATCCTTATATGACTGTTCAGCATTGGAGTAAATTAGATCCTAAAATCAAATAACAAACCAACAAATAGAAACATAAAGGTGTCATTGGCTTTCAGGAGAGTTAACATTTTTTTTCCTGGCAAATCATAGTTTTTGGTGACTTCTTATTCATGCAGATTTGTCAACATGTGGGACTATTAGTGTAATGATACCCTTAATGAAATTGTATAGCTGATATGGAAAGGGCAGAATTGGGAAATATATGATGCATCTTACTAGCCCATGTGGCCCTGTCAGTGATCAGAACAACCCAATAGCACTGATTTAGTTTCATGTAGAAGTTGATCCAAACCCAAACCCCAACATTTTATTAATTTTCGTTTGGAATTAATTATGAATACTTTCAAGCAAATAGATAACTCTAATTTTTTCTATATTTTATTCTTTATTTATTTCAATTCGCTTATTTTTGTTATATATGTCCATATCACTTTCAAAATTGACTCCTGGCTTTCATTGTTAACTTTTTTAAAAAAAATTGTATTGGTGCATTGTATTCTCACATCATAATGTAAATCATAGTCATAGTGACAGACATGCACACAGCACTTAGTGGGCTTGCCCCTGGCTCCCTCCTCATTCCTTCCCTCCCCATACTGGGTATTGAGATTGACATTGGCACTCTCATATATCTATAAAATGTCTATGGATGTAATTCCTTCATTGATCCCCCCTCTCCCCCAAACCACCTCCCTGGCTCTACTGAGGTTTCTCCTCCATTATCTGAAGTCCCTCTGGTATCCCAATTACTTCCTAACTTCCGTATATTAGAGAAAACATATGACTCTTCCTTTCCTGTGATTGGCTAATCTCACATAATGTTCTCCAGGTTCTTCCTACAAATGACATAATTTTCTTCTTCTTTATTGCTGAGTAGAATTCCATTGTATATATATCCCATAATTTGGTAATCCATTCATCTGTTGATGGACACCAGAGTTGGTTCCATAATTTGGCTATTGTGAATTGTGCTGCTATAAACATGGATATGTATATATAACTGTAATCTTTTGATTTCAGTCCCTTTGGAAAGATACTCAGGAATATCACTGGATCATATGGTAGATCCATTCCCAATTTTCTGAGGAATCTCCACACTGATTTCCATAATAGCTGAAAGAATTTGCAATCCCACCAACAGTGTAGAAGAGTTCTAATTTCCCTGGATCTTCGCCAGCATTTATTGTTTTTTTCTTATTTTTTGATGATTGCCATTCTGACTGGGGTTAAATGGAATCTCAGTGTAGTTTTAATTTGCATCTCCCTGATTGCTAATGATGTTGAACATTTTTTTCATGTATTTATTGGTCATTTGTATCTCTTCTTTTGTGAAGTGTCTATTTAGTTCAATTGCTCATTTCTTGATTGGTTTATTTTTTTTTAGTGTAAAATCTTTTAAGTGCTTTTTATATTCTAGATATTAGTCCACTATTAGAGGGATAGCTGTCAAAGATTTTCTCCCATTCTATAGACTCTCTCTTTAGACTCTTGATGGTTTCCTTTGATGAACAGAAACTTTTTAGTTTAATTCCATCCCACTTATTAATTCTTGTTTTAATTTCCTGAGCTTTGGGGGGTCTTATTGAAGAAGTTTCTACCTGTGCCTATATGTTGGAATGTTGGGCCTATGCCCTCCTCTACTAGATTCAAAGTGTCTGGTCTAATTTCCAGGTCTTTGATCCATCTTGAGTTGACTTCTGTACAGGTGAGAGGCAAAGATTTAATTCCATTTTTCTACAAATGAATAACCAGTTTTCCCAACACCATTTGTTGAAAACACTGTCTTTTCTCCAATATATATGTTTGGCACGTTCATCAAAAATCAGTTGGGTATAAGTGTGTGTATTTATTTCTGTATCTTCTATTCTGTTCCATTGGTCTATGTGTCTGTTTTTGTGCCAATACCATGCTGTTTTTATTACCATAGCTCTGTAGTATAATTTGAAGTTAGGAATTGTGATGCCTTCTGCATGGTTCTTATTGCTGAGAATTTCTTTGGCTATTCTGAGTCTTTTGTTTCTCCATATGAAATTTAAGATGGATTTTTCTAGCTTTGTGAAGAATGACTGATATATTGATAGGGATTGCATTGACTCTGTAGATCACTTTTGGTAGAATGGCCATTTTGATAATATTTATTCTGCCTATCCTAGAGCAAGGGAGATCTTTCCATCTTCTAAGATATGCAATTTCTTTTTTTAGTGTTTTATAGTTTTCATTGTAGAGGTCTTTTACCTCCTTGGTTAGGTTTATTCCTAGGTATTGTATTGGTTTTGAGGTTATTGTGAATGGAATAGTTTTCTGGATTTCTTTGTCAGTGGATTCATGGTTGGAATATAGCAAAGCTACTGATTTTTTTTAGCTTGATTTTTTATCCCGCTGCTTTGCAAAATGTGTTAATCAGCTCTAGAAGTCTGTTGGTTGAGTTTTTTTGGGTCTTTTAAGTATAGGATCATGTCATATGCAAATAGGGATAATTTCAGTTCTTCTTTTCATATTTGAATTCCTTAGATATCATTCTCTTGTCTTTTCACTCTGGCAAGAGTCTCAAGGACTATATTGAAAAGGAGTAGTGATAGTGGGCATCCTTGTCTTGTTCCTGATTTTAAATGAAACTTCCTCAGTTTTCCCCATTCAATATGATATTGGCTTGGGGGTTTGTTGTATATTGCTTTAATGATGTTGAGGTAAGTTCCTTCTATTCTGATTTTCTGCAGTGTTTTTAACATGAATGTGTGTTGGATTTTGTCAAATGGTTTTTCAGCATCTGCTGAGATGATCATGGGATTTCTGTATTTAGTTCTATTTATTTGGTGAATAATATGTATTGATTTCTGTATATTGAACCAGCCATGAAACCAATTTGGTCATGGTGTACAATTTTCTTGATGTGGTTTTGAAGGTGAATCACTAGTATTTTGTTTAGGATTTTTGCATCTATGTTTATCAATGATATTGGTCTATAATTTTCTTTTCTTGAGGGATCTTTGTTCCATTTTGGTATTAAGGTGATCCTGGGCTCAAAGAAGTTTTCTATATCTTCTTGGTTCAATTTAGGTAGGTTGTATGTGTCTAGAAATCTGTTGATTTCTTCTATTTTTCCATTTATTGGAGTATACATTTTCAAAATATTTTTTGATGACCCTCTGGATATCCCCATTGTCTGTGGTGATGTCTCCCTTTTAATTTCTTATTTTAATAACTTGGGTTGATTCTCTTTCTTTTGGTTAGGCTGGCTAAGGGTTTATCAATCTTGTTAATCTTTTCAATGAACCGAATCTTTGTTTTGTTTGTATTTTATTTTTGTTGTTCTTCTCTATTTCATTGATTTCTGCTCTAATGTTAATTATCTCCTGCCTTCTACTGGCTTTGGGATTAGACCATTCCTGTTTTTCCAAGTCCTTGATGTGTGTCATTAGGTTATTTGATGACTTTCTGTTTTTTGTTTGTTTGTTTTTATGTGGGCACTCAGTACTATAAGTTTTCCTCTTAAAATCGCCTTCAAAGTATCCCATAGATTGTGGCATGTCATGTCTCTATTTTCGGTTAGTTCTAGGTATTTTTTTTTATTTCTTCCCTTATTTCTTCTCTAATCCAGTTCTGGTTCAAAAGTATATCATTCAAGCCAGGCGTGGTGGTGCACACTTGTAATCCCAGTACTTTGGGAGGCGGAGACCGGAGGATCCGGGTTCGCGGCCAGCCTCAGCTCTCTCTCTCTCTCTCTCTCCCTGTCTCTCTCTCTCTCTACCTAGTGAGGCCCTCCGCAACTTCGTGAGACCCGGTTTCAAAATAAAGTATAAAAAATAGGGCCAGGTGTGTAGCACGGAGGTAGAACACCCCTGGGTTCAATCCCTGGTACCGCAAAAAAAAAAAAAGTATATCATTCAGTCTCCATGTATTTATGTAATTTCTTTAGGTCTTCCTGTTATTGATTTCTATTTTTATTCCATTATGATCTGAAAAGATACAGGGAAATATATTACATTTTTTTAATCTGCTAGTACTTGCTTTGTGGCCCAGAATATGGTCTATTTTGGAGAAGGTTCCATGAGCAGCTGAGAAAAATGTATATTCAGCTGTTGCTGGTTGGAATAGTCTGTATATGTCTATTAGATCTATTTGGTTTATAGTGTTCTGTAGGTCTGAAGAGTCTTTACTCATCTTTTGCCTGGTAGATTGATCTAGAGGTATGAATAGTGTGTTGATGTCTCCCAATATTATTTGGGTCTATTTGAGACCTAATGTCCTGAAGAGATTGTATTATAAAACTGAACACACACACATTTGGGGCAGAAATGTTTACTATTATTACATCTTTTTGTTAGATGGCTCCTTTTATTAATAAGGAGTGACCTGTTTTGTCTCATCTGACATGTTTTAGCTTAAAGTTTTGTCAGATATGAGTGTTTCTTTTTTTCAATTTATATTCATTTATTGGTGCATTGTAATTATACATTTGATAAGTGTCAGGTTAGGCGAATCATACATGCACACATTGCTCATTTAGCCCTCCCTCAAATCCCACCCTAATCCCTCCCTGTTCCCTCCCTTTAGTGCTTTGCACAGTGATTGAGTCTTTTAAGTTTGTATATATACATCATGCGCTTTAGTGTGTTTCCCTCCACCCCCTCCCAATTCCCTCAGTTAGGTCATCTTCTTTGTTCATCTAAAGTTTTCTTTTTCTTTGTCTGGAGTCCCTTCTAAATCTCCTTCTATCTAGCTTCCACATATTAAGATGAACATCTGACTTTTCACTCTTTATGCCTGACTAATCTCACTTAGCATAATGTTCTCTAATTCTTTCCAGTGTTTCTACCCCTGCTTGATTTTAGTCTTCATTTGCATGCTATATATTTTTCCATTCTTTCACTTTTAGCCTATGGATATCTTTGCCTATAAGATGAGTTTCCTGAAAGCAGTGTATAGTTGGATTATATTCTTTAATCCACATTGCCAGTCCATGCCTTTTAATGGGGTGTGTAGACCTTTGACATTCGGTGTTATTATTGAGAGATGATTTCTGTTTCCTGTCATTTTGAGTTTTATTTTCTGTTTTATGTAGTGTTGTTTCTCCTTCACTTAGTTGCCCATCTAGAGGAATTTTTCCCTACTCAGTTTCTCATATTTGCTTCTTTTTTCTTCTTTGTGTTTTATTTCTTTAAGTGTTTTCTCTAATGCTGGCTTTGTAGTCATGAATTCTTTTAGTTTCTGCTTGTCTTAGAAGGTTTTTGTTTCTCCATTAATTTTGAATGGTATCTTTTTTGGATATAGCAGTCTTGGTTGGAAGTTGTTTTCTTTCAAGGTTTGGAGTATATCATACCAGCCCCTCCTGGCTTTCATGACTTGGGTTGAGAAGTCTGGAGTGATTCTTATTGTTTTACTCATGAATATCACCTATTCTTTTGTTCTTGGTGCTTTTAAGAGTCTTTCCTTGGTATCTATGTTAGTCATTTTGATTATTATGTGGCATGGGGAAATTCTTCTTCAATCTTGTCTTGTTGGTGCTTTGAATATTTCCTGTACATGGATGTCTAAGTCTTTTTCCATGTTTGGGTAAGTCTCTGATATTACTTCTCTGAAGAGGTTTCTGATGCCCTTGGTTTGTGCTTCCAGACCTTTTTCAATGCCTATTATCTGTAAGTTAGGCCCTTTCATATTAATTCCATATTTCTTGGATGTTCTGGTTGTGTTATCATATTGTCCTGTCTATACTGTTAACTGTGTGGTCAGTTTTGAATGAGCTATCTTCCAAGAGTGAGAATCTATTTTCCATGTAGTCTAGCCTGCCAGAGGTGGTTTCTGTTGAGATCTTTAGTTCATTTATTGACTCCTTCATTTTGCTCAAAGCGTCTTTTCGGTTCTTACTAAGGACCTCAATTTCTTTATTCATATGATCTTTCAATTCCTGTACACTTTCTCTGATTTCATCTCTGAGGCTTTGATCATATTGAAAATAAAAATTCTGAATTCTCCTTCTGGCATTTTCTCCAGTTCAGTATTGGTGATCTCCCTTGTTGTTGAACTGTGGGAGGGAATTTATTGTTTCCTCTCTGTTCTTCATTCTCTTGTTTTCAGAGTTCTCAGGTTTGTTTTTCTGTTGTCTTGGCATCCTGTTCCTCTTTGTGTGAGATTCCTATGTCTATATGTTATCCCTGTATAATAATGTCTATGCTGGGGGTATATATTTGCCTCTACAAATCTGTCTCATATAATAAAACTTTTGAGTTTCTTCCCCAGAGTCTCTTTAACAAGATATAGCTCTTAGTGCAGGCAAACAGGAGTCTCTGATTGTCTGCAGGTCGCTGTGCTCTCCAGGCCCAGACTCCATAGGGCCAGAGACTATGATGTTCTGTTCAGAGTCTGCAGCCTGCTGGTTGGGATTTAATTCCCTACAGACACCAATGCTGCTCTGCTGATTGTGAACCAGTGAAACTCTGCAGAGCACTGACCTCCGGCCTCTGTGGACAATGGGCCTAAGTTCAGCAGGGCCAGAGATTACTATGTTCCGAGTTTGTGTCCCTGCTGGCTGAGTTTTGATCACCCAGGGACACTACCACTGATCTTCTGGTTGTGATCACATAGAGTGCTGTTAGTCACTGGCATGCACATATGCCAGGCACAAACTGCTGGCAGAGAGAGTGTTGAGTTCCCAGCCTGTAGC
Organism: Glis glis; assembly: GCA_004027185.1. Classification (NCBI taxonomy): domain Eukaryota; kingdom Metazoa; phylum Chordata; class Mammalia; order Rodentia; family Gliridae; genus Glis; species Glis glis. Next base: position 19,755 of record PVJS01000823.1, read on the forward strand.
TGTGATCTCTGCTGGCCCCTGGCCTCCCTGCTTTCAGGACCCAAGCACTGGCAGGGAGAGATTGTACCATTCTGGATCTGGGGCCTGGGTGGCTCAGTTATTTAGCCCCAGGGACACTGCTGCTGCTCTGGGCAAACTTGATGGCCTTTGCCCTTGGTTCTTGTAGTGCCTGAATGCTGCCAGGCATGAGTTTATAGCCTCCCAAGCCTGCAGCATGGTTTTCTGAGTTATTTCACCCCACAGACACCATGGCTGGAGTCCTGTGGTGATTGCTGGAGACCTTGCAGAGGAGTGGCAAACTGCTGACCCTACGTCCCTTCCACCAGAATGTCCCTAGGGCCTATCTACTAATTCACGTTTCTGCTGTGTCTGAATGAGCCCCCATTCCCACCCCTGCAGGGATGATTTGCAAACCCACAGACCCCACGGTTCTATTCATTGCCATGCAATTCCCTGTGGCCATGCAGAGCAGGCTCCTGCTGGTATGGTTTGTTAATTCACAGTCTTGATGAGTGCTGCCCAGGTCCCTGCAGGCAGAGATGAGTTCAGCTGCAGCCACAAGATTTCTCTGTGTGGTCTAGATGGGCCTTCTGGAGAGTTGAGTCTTGAGGTATTTGAGCATGGAGAGAAGAGTGCAATTGCTTTTCATGATAGTTTTCTGCAGTCACTGGCTCAATAGGATTCTCCTGCTTCATTGCTAGAGTTAGTCTCAGAGCCGCTGGTCCTACTGTGGACTCACCAAGATAGCACTAGAGGAGATACATGGAGCTCTTTTCAGTCCTCTGCTCTCTGCACTGTGTCCAATTCCACCGTGTTGAGTTCTGACTACCTTTCTCCCTTGCCAAAAAGCAGTCTTCCCTGTGGTTGAGTTCGACGTCTTGGACTGCCTGAAATATGTTGTCTTCCTCTATTCCTCCATCTTTAATCTCTAACTCTAATTTTATTTATTTATGTATGTATTTATTTATTTATTTATGTACTTATTACTTAATTTTTTTATTTTTTTGCAGTACTGGGGACTGAACCCCAGGGGCATTCCACCTCTGAGTTACACCCCCAGCCCTAGTTTTTATTCTTTATTTTGAAATAGGATTTCACTAAGTTGCGGAGGGCCTCACTAAGTAGCTGAGGCTGGCTGCGAACCTGCGATCCTCCTGTCTCAGCCTCCCAAGTACTGGAATTACAAGTGTGCGCCACCACGCCCGGCTCTAACTCTCATTTTAAATGTGTTTCACCATGGTTTTAGAATGCTTATCTCTGAGGTTCTGATTTAATTACCTAAACTTTCTATATTTTATAATGGTTGTGGAATTAAAATGAAATCAGTACTCATTTATGCATTCCATTGTGCTCTTTGGAACATTGTCTATAACCATAGCAGTTATACCTACCCTTCCCTATGACTAATATCTTTATTGTACTGTTGTAGCCTTAGCACTAGAACAAAAATGTGCATGTGTGTTTTGAACTTTTATTAAATAATATATTGGTCAGGATGCAAGTTTAGTTAACTGCTAAAATAAAGACCAAAGGGAAAAAACTAAACAAACAAAAACAAAAACAAACAAACAAAAAACCTCCATGTAAGATAGAAGGGCATTTCTTTGTCAGTTTGGGGAACTTAGGTTCTTTTTCTCTTGTTCTGCTATCCTCAACATGCATGTTCCATTTTATTGTTGTTGTACTGAGAATTGAACCCAGGGGCATTCTACCTCTGAGGCACACTTCCAGTCCCTATTTTATTTTTTGTTTGAAACAGGGTCTTATGAAGTTGCTAACGGTCTCACTAAATTGCTGAGGCTGGCCTTAAACCTGTGACCCTCCTGTTTTAGCCTCCCAAATTCTGGGATAACAAGCATGCACCAAAGCTCCTGACATCTGACATGCAAGTTCCATTGGCTGCTCTAGCAATACTAACAGGAAGGAGAGAGGGACAATGGAGGACACAAAAATTACCCTTTAAAATCACAACCAAGAAGTTACTTACATTACTTTCTCTCTATCTCTATTGGAAAAAACTTCATTTGACCATATCGCATTACAAGAGAGCCTGGGAAAAATAGTTTTAGTATAAGCCTTGTTAAAATTAGAAATTCTGTTATTCAAGGAAAAAGGGGAGAATGGATATTAGTGTCCAATCAGTAGCCTCTGTCAGAGATTCTAATATTGCTTTGAAGTGCTTTGAAAATTACCATGTGTTGGACATCCAATGATAGGATAGTATTCCTATAAAATTTTTATCATTGCTAAGTAGAGATGTCTTAAGCAAATTCTTCCTTCCTCACTTTTCTCCAACTTCTTCCTCCCTTTCTTCCTCTCTCTCTTCCTCCAGTTCATTTCCCATATTTCATTCTTTCAGCAGATACTGTCCTGATATTATACAATATCAGGTATTGTCCTATGTACTACAATCCAAAATTGAAAATGGCATTTTTCTCTCTCATATAGACATATAGAGGAAAACAAGAAATCAGAACAATATGCTTAAGTGTTATTTTTCAAATATGCTATAGGGATAGAGAACACAATCTTCCTTGGATGATTTCAGGAAAACATCATCAATAGGTGACATTTGAATTTGATCTTCAAAATGGAGTAGGAGTTGCTGCTTGATATTTGGTCCTGTTATTTTGCTTTGCTTTGTTGAACTCTAACATCTCTAAAGACTATTGTAACTGGCATGCTGAAATTGGATACCATGGACACTAGTATTGCCCATCATTGTTTCTAGTTCACCTCCTTCCATGCATACATTAGGGCTGCACTCACTTGCCCAAAGTCAAAAGTGGCCATAGGACTTGCTTTGGCTAAAGATACATGATTGGAATGGAGAAGTATTACTTTGGAGTTGATAGATTGAAAAATTGGTGTGTGATCCCCTCCTCCTCCTCCTCCTCCTCCTTTTTCTTCTTCTTTTTCCTTATTTCTCTCTCTCTCTCTCTCTCTCTCTCTCTCTCCCCCACTGCTGCAGTGGTGGTGAAAGCTTACTTTGATATGAAAGCACAGAGCTGAGCTATCACATGCAGGTCAGCTGACCTGGAGGCTGCCCGGACCTAAAGCACATTCCTAGAGAAATACATTCTTGCTGCTTTAAGGCATAGAAATTTGTGGGCCTTTTGTTAAACAAAGCCATCTATCACTCATACATCTAATATCCAGTTTTTCTTCGGTCCGCTCTTCTCACGTGCTCTTTCATGCTCAAGCTCCTTTTCTCAACAACAAGGTGATAGCAGTGATGGAGGATGAGGGATAGAACATTAAAAAATGCTGAATCCTCTTCACTGAAATAAATTCCTGATTATCTTTAGATAGTGTTTTCATTAAACATGGAGAGATTCATTATTCTTTGTACAATTCTCAGTGGTTCATTTGAGATGGGTAGAGTTGAATTTATTCCCCTAAAAAAAAAGGAACAAGAAAATAAAACATTTTATCTATTGAAGTAGAAAGCAAAATACCTGGTATTCACTCAAAACACAATAAGCTTTTAAAAGTGAAATAGCAAAATAAATGCAATGTGTTTTTGCTAAAGTAGGCATTACCATATTTATACAATTTAGTACAATCAACTCATAATAAAACCTATCTCTGTCGAAGGCATTATTCATATTGTAAGACATAGTCATCTCTTTTACCTGTAGAAAGCCTAAGATATCAGGACATACGATTATTAAAACATGTACAAAATTATAATTTTTGGCTTGGCAGAAATGTGTCTTGGTCAGGGAAACCAGAGGGAGATTTGTCCTTGGTAACTGACCCTGACAAATTAACAGCATCCTGATTTGCAGTAAGCATTGAGGAATGTCCCGGAACTATCACCAGTTCCTTGTACCTGGTTAGCATGCGAAGGCAAAAGGAGCCTGAAAATCAGACGTGAGCAGTCAGGAGGGTATTAGAAAAGAGAGAAGAAAATGGGTCCTTCTCCAAGTCCAGACATGTCATGCACAGGATGCTCTGGGGGGGACTTAAAAACTAAGAAAGGAGTGGAGAGGGAGTGGGGGGGCTCACCAAGTGCTGTGTGTGTGTATGCCCCTATCACTCTGAACTACATTATGATGTCAGACTACAATGCACCAATAAATGTATACTTTAAAAAAAAACTAAGAATGAAAATAAATAAATAAACAAACAAATAAAATTTAAGTATGCCTATCCCTCTAACAGAAAAAATAAAGCCCTGTTTCCTGATTTCTATAGTCACGTTCAGAGTGTTAACTGCTCATCTAGTTTTCTTATATTAAAAATACTTGTGTCAAGCCAGGCATGGTGGCACATGCCTGTAATCCCAGTACTTGGGAGGCTGAGACGGGAGACTGGCAGGTTGTAGGCCAGCCTCAGCAACTTCATGAGAGCTTGCTTCAAAATAAATGCATAAATAAAATAGGGCTGAGGGTGTATCTTGGAAATTGAATGCCCAGTACCAACCAGCCAACATCAACAACAAAAAACCTTGTGAACTTGTGTCATTTTCTCATATTTGTTATATCTTTACATCAACCACCATCACCTTGCTGAAAGCTAGTACATGGAATCCTCACATTACAACAGTCAGGAAATATCCATAGTACTGAGTGGCTAGAATGGCCTTTATTGAAGATTATTAGATGCATTCACCTAATACTATGAATTTAAGCACATAAATTGCCAAGTCAATTTGATACAGGAATGTTTGACTTAGAAAAACCAAGATATATGTGTTTATCATTGCTATTTGTGATGTATTTGAAATGTTCATGATTTCCAAAGAGTACAACAGGACAAACTATAAAGATACACCCATGGAGTGATGCAAAATTCAAGATAGTGTTTCATGTACAAACATAAAATGGTAGGGAAGGGATGAAAGTAGAGAGGAAGGGTTTCAATTTTTATGGTTTTATTTCTCAAAGGAAACTGAGGATTATTACATGGATTTTGTAATAATGTTCTTCACAACATTTTGAGTGTCTGAAATATTTTAGAATAGTTTAAAAACCTCACACACTACGTAACCCCAATTCCCTATTTTATTTTTCAAATGTTCTGGGAATCAAAGAAAAACAAACATGGAGACAGTAAATCACTTCTTGAAAATCTTGTTTCAAACTCTCGTTTTCTTGCTCTGATTAAATGCATTTGTTTCTTCGTGGTTTTAGCTACTTCTAAATTCATTCAATCAATTTCAATATAAATGCATTAATATTATTTTGTTTTTAAGACTGAAGAAAATTATTTGGATATAGTGAAATTAAAGTAAAACTTATGGAATTGTTTTGATAAAGTAAGTAAAAGTGTATACTTTTATATTCCATGATTTTGGAGAATAGTGGTTTGAGGTTTGGGAGTGTGAATTTTCTAAATAATTGCAATAACTTTATTTCACTTTGCCATTATAGATCAAAACAGTGATATCACTGGGGCAGAAAGAGGATAGAGTTTCTATTTTCACAGCTCCGTTTTCATCTGCTCATCTGCTCTCATCAGCTGAGAAGCCTTATAATAGGTTCTGTTTGCTGATGACAGAGATTACTTCAGTCGAATTTGTCCCGTGGGCTAAGACAAATGGGTCATGCTTTGAATATTTATGAAAAAATATGTGCAGATAGTGGATATCGTAAGTGCACCTCCTTATATTAAATTATGATTTATAATATCTTATTTTTAATATGGAAAAATGGCCTGCTATTTCCATCTAGCTGTGTTTGTTTCTCAGGTGCAGCTCTGGCTTGCTATGTTCACATTTTTTTGCATCCTGGATGGATGTATCTCTAACTTCAGGGCTTTCTCTGTGAAAGAAGGGTCAGAACTTGACACAGCATCATGAGACATGTCAGGTTTCAGGACATTTCTCTTAGCTTGTCTGGGTGCAAGACATGCACATTTGCATCGTGACCTTTGAAAAACCAAACAAAAAGGTGATGGGAGGGTCATTTCTTAAGCCCAGCTAATGAACAGATTATCCCCAAAAGCCTGATAGTCTGAATAACAATGAAGAGTGGAAAGTTCACTTCAAGTCCTGAGGGGCAAAATAAATCCCTCAAGTGGAATTTTTAATAAACTGACTGTATATCACAATCAGCATTTTAATTATTGGTTACTTAACTGCCCAATGCCAAGAGATCAAATTATTTGCCACAAGAAGTATTATTTTGCTTTCGAATACACCGTCATTTTTAATCATATCCTTGTCTTTAAACTATTACTCTTTAAAGAATCCCTCCCCCATCTCCTGATTTTTTCCTTCCTTCCTTCCTTCCTTCCTTCCTTCCTTCCTTCTTTCCTTCCTTCCTTTTCTTCTTCATTTTTTTTTTTTTGAGGAGAGGATGGTATGATGAACAAAAATTTTCTAGAATATTTCTAGTAAAGAAAATTTGCAGACATTTTCAGTTAAGCTTTTATTTGTTCTCTGGGGCTAATTGATGTTTAAATGAATTAAGAATATTTTAATCATTATTCTCCCCCATACGCATAATTTCTATACAAGCGTATGCTATGATATTTCTAGATTGGTGTCATTATAATTATTTACTATGGAAATGTTGTTGCAATATTCCAGAAGGTAAATCTTCCCAGTCAGAGAAAATTCAAAGGAGAAAATGAGAAATGACTCACACTTGGGACTTTTATATTCAATTGGCATGCTCAAGTCTATACCTTGTCTCTGCCTCCATGTTTTCAAAGGGCAGTGTCCAAGCCAAGACATCAATGTATGACAGGGAGGACAGCCCTTGATGGTACAGTAACTGATTGACTTCTGTGGGATAATGCTAACCTTAGCTGATTATGCTCCATTTATTTTCCGGGTGATTCTTCATCTTAATGTTTGTATAGGCTATTGCATTCAAATATTGGTCTGTCTGGCCTCGTTGTAACATTATTGGTGTTTCACATAATGTCTGTGTTCCAAATCTTGTTCTCTGAAAATAAATAAATAGATAGATAGATAAATAAAGATTTTGGCACTCCTGGTTTCCTAGTGTTACATTTGTTTAGCATTAAGGGAGAGACTATGGTGGCAATGACCTAGTCTTGCAGCACTGGTAAAGATGGACTAAGTCTCCTTTTAAAATTCCGCTGACAAATACTATGTGTTTTCCTGAATCTCCTCTGTGACTATTTCCTACCACAGGTCTATGGTCCTCTGCTTGTATGTGAAATCTGACTGTCCACGGAGTTCTCTCCATGCTGCTCCGTTTCTCCCCATTTTCTATTTTCTCTATGCATTTTCATCTACTCCTCTGACCTCAACTGAAAACACTCACATATATATCACAACCCTCTCTTCCAAGTTTTAAATCAATATTGTCAACTCTTTATTAGCTACTTCTATGTGACTCTATCACAGGTACCCTGTATTCCTGTGTGTGGAACTAAGTCCATTATCTTCTTTCTCAATGTCTCTTGTTATTCTCTTTTATCCTAATAGAACAATATTCACCTGGTAAATTAGGTAGAACATTTCTGAATCTGATAAGTCATCAAGTACTGTCTCTTCAATGCAAGAAATAGTTCCTGAGTCCTTATTCTGTTCTGCATTCCCAATAACCACTAAATTAATCTCTCCCTTTATTATTTCAGACTGCATTCTAATAAGCTGGTCCTTTTAATCCATCCTGAACTCTACATTCAGAATTGTTTACTTAAGATTGCTCATATAATTCTTTTTCAATTAAATACCACTGATAATTTCTGTTGAATCCTTGATCAATAAGAATTCCAAATCCTTAGTATCCTCAAATTACCCCATCTTCCATTTCCCACTCACTGTCCTGCAATGTTGACAAAGAATACCTTCTCCACAAAACATTTTCAAACTGCATTTCATGGACACAATCAATTGCATTCTTCTCAGGGCTCCTATTGTCTTTAAGATAATATTTAGGTAAATAAAAGTTTAGCACTCTTAATTTCCTATTCAACATAGCCATAATGGCATGCTACAAATTGTGAAATGTCGCATTTTCATTTTAATAAAAATATCTTCAGCAGGGCGTGGTGGCGCAACCTTGTAATCCCAGTACTTTGGGAGGTGGAGACCAGAGGATCTGGGTTCGCGGCCAGCCTCAGCTCTCTCTCTGTGTCTCCCTGTCTCTCTCTCTCTCTCTCTACCTAGTGAGGCCCTCCGCAACTTCGTGAGACCCGGTTTCAAAATAAAGTATAAAAAAATAGGGCCGGGGGTGTAGCACGGAGGTAGAACGCCCCTGGGTTCAATCCCCGGTACCGCAAAAAAAAATATATCTTCAATCCTCTATTATGATCTCCTTTTTGACACACATATAATGTAGAAATTTGCAGATATATTGCTTAAGTGATAAATACTTGAGAATTCTCAGTTATCCTTTAAAGAGTTGACTTCTAGCTTGGTTCTCCTAGGGCCAGAGAATGTATTTGAATAATTTTAGTATTTAAACATTTGTTAAGATTTTTTAATGGGTGATTCTAGTAAATGTTGCATGTGTACTTAGAACTTGTGAAGTATTCCTGTGATCTTAAGGTATAACATTTTAGACATATCAGTGAGGTCAAGTTAATTGTGTTGCTCATGTTTTCATCGCCTTCCTGTTGGTTTTATCTGTTTGTCTCATCAGTTGCTTAAAGCAACATGCAATGTGTGTGTTTTTGCCAATTTGTCATTTGACTTCAGGCATGTTTTTTTTGCTTTATATATTTTGAGGTATATTACATGGATCATAAAATAAAACTTTTAGAAATGTTTCTTGCTTTAATACAAGATATCATGTCCTAGTCAGAATCTGCCATGTAAATACTGAATTTTGCTGAATGCTTTTCCTATATTTATTGAGATAATCATATAGCTTTAAATGTTCATTTGTTTACTCTGGTAAATTACATTAATAGATTATGACTTCTGTATATTATGGCATTCTTGAATTAAACCAAACTTAAATTTATAGATAAATATATTTTATAAATATATATATTTATTTTATTTATTTATAATATATTTATATATATGTATTATATATATATATATGTATTTTTTGGTTGGATCTGACTTATAATCTTTTTTTTATACTGAGAATTGAACCCAAGGGCATTCTACCTCTTAGCTACACCCCTAGTCTTTTTTACTTATTTATTTTTGAAACAGGGTCTCACTAAGTTGCTATAGCTGAGGCTAACATCAAACTTGCAATTCTCCTGTCTCAGCTACCCAAGTATTGGGATTTCAGGCATGTACCACTGTGCTCAGGTCTGGCTTATAATCTTTTATTTAACTTTTCTTTCTTTTCTGAAAGAGTTTGCATAAGACTGGAATTACCTCATCTTATTTTTTGTTAAAGCTGTCCAAATCTGGTATGGATTTTAGTGGCTAGATTTTAAACTGTGGATGTAATTTCTTTTGGATAATTATAGGTCTATTTAGTTTGTCTAATTCCTTTTGAGCAATAAGTTATATTTTCCTAAGAAATTATTCATTTTGTCTATTTTAAAAATTTATTTGCATAAAGTTGCTCTTTGATATGTTTTATTTTGCTTTTTTCTTTCTTTTATTGATTAGACCTGTTCAAGTTAACTTTTTTGTTCTTCATAAGAAAATTCTCACAAACCACTATAGATGTTCTTGGCATTAGCTGTCTTGGGGCCTTTGACCACATTTTCTAGCTGCTGGGATGACCAGTTCTGCATAGCAGTTGACCACCTTCATGCAGCTTCAACCTTATAAAGTTTTGGTGCCTTCATTTTCTACCTCTTATTCTAGGTTACCTTTAGCACCGAGCTGTGGGATTCCATAGGACTCTATTTGGTATCCACGGATAAATACATAGCTACAAAGAGAAGACAAAGGTTCTAGCCTTAAATTCAAGGACCATAGGAGCCAATAGATATGCACCTCTCCCTTTCTTCCTTTCCCCTCAGGAAATACTATCATGAGATGCAGCTTACAGGGGTTCTGAAGAAATCGTCCATGAGATGAGATTTAAGTGCAGTGCTTTGTAGTCATTTCAATAACACAACCACACCTCTGTACCCCTCCTTAGCTTCTTCAATCCATGGTCCCTCATTCGTGTTCCCTGGCATCACTACCCCATCTAAAAATGTTGTAAATTTATCCTTGGTTTTTGGACTTGCTTTCAAAAGAGGGCTAAGACAGTCTTTGCAAAGAATCAATTTCTGGTTTTGATGAGCCTCTTCATTGTACCATTATTTTATATACATTAGTTATTTCTGCTTTTATTTGTTTCTTTCAAAAATTGTATTCTCACCGGGTGTGGTGGTGCATACCTGTAATCTCAGTACTTAGGAGGCTGAGACAGGAGCATTGCAGGTTTGAAGACAGCCTCAGCAATGTAGCAAGACCTTCTTAGACCCTGTTTCAAAATGAAAAATTTTAAAAAAGGGCTGAGGGTATAGCTCAGAAGTAGAAGTCCCCTGGGTTTAATCACCAACACCACATACACAAAATTATGTTCTCATTTTTATTCTAACTTTTAAGACTGAATAATTCAGAATTTTGTAATATAGGTGTTTATTGCTTAAAATTTCACTCTTATTACCACTTACATTTCATACTTTTTATACAGTATTTACATTGCTAAATTTGTAGTATTTTCTGATTTCCACTTTGAATACTTTTTTGTGTTACTAAGAAGTTTTGTTATTTAAGCTTTGTTGTTCCCAAATATAAGTTTTGTTTTAATATTTTATTGTTGTTGTACTCTATAGTATCATGGTCTTTAAGATACTAAGCTCTGCAATTTATTGAACTTGTTTTACAGCATAGTGTGTGATCATCTTCAAATACCTTCTTCATGTGCTTGAGAAGATATTAATTTTCTAATTGTTGGCTTCAGGATACCACATATGGCCTTTAGATTAATATTGTTATATTGCTGAAATCTTTTATACCTTATTAAGTTTATGTCTGCCTCATCTGTGAGTTACTGAGAAAAATATACTAAAATATTACATTATGATGGTCAATTTTTGTTATTTATGTACACAAGCACATACATATATTTGAGATTATGCTATAAGCTGTACACATGTTGAAAATTATATAGCAATATAGCAGTGTAGTCTAGCCTTTTATCCTATTCTCTTTTTAATTTTTTCTGCCCTAAAATCCCCTTTTTTGACATTAATATAGCAACTTCTTTATTTTATGCTTAGCATATCTTTTTTCTTTTCATTTACAAATACTCTCTTCTGTGTGTTTTTTTCTTGTAAATACCATATAGCTGCAATTTAAGGGAAATAGACTAATTTTTGTTTTTCTTTTAACTTACACATTTTAGCAGAGATTGGCAAAATATGACTTGCAGGCCAAATAACGTAAGCTCTCTGTTTTTATAAATAAAGTTATATTGGGACAAAGCTAACCCCATTCATTTATATATTATCTTTTTCTGCTTTCATGTTGTAATGGCATAGTTGACTAATCATGACAGAGAACATATGACTTTCTGTGTTATTAGAAGAAAAACTGTGGTGATGCACAAATTAATAGATTTAGAGTTATAATTGCCGATATATTTATATATTTTTAATATGTTTTTATTGGTGCATTTACATTTTATATTTTTCATTCGAGTTGTCCTTATTGTAATTTTTAACATATATATATATATATTTTTTTTTTTTTTTTTTTTTGGTATTGGGTATTGAACCGTGGGATGTTCTACCTCCAAGCTACACCCCCAGCCCTTCTTAACTTTTTGTTTTGAAATAGAGATTCACTAGGTTGCTGAGATTCTGGGTAAGTTGCTGAGGCTGTCCTCAAACCTTTGATCCTCCTGTCCTCAACCTCCCAAGTACTGGGATTACAGGCATGTGCCACAGTGCCCAGGTATTTTTTTTTTTTTTTGCGGTACCCGGGATTGAACGCAGGGGCATTCTACCTCCGCGCTACGCTCCCGGCCCTATTATACTTTATTTTGAAACCGTGTCTCACGAAGTTGCAGAGGGCCTCACTAAGGAGAGAGACAGGGAGAGAGAGAGAACGAGAGAGCTGAGGCTGGCCGCGAACCCGGATCCTCTGGTCTCCGCCTCCCAAAGTACTGGGATTACAAGCGTGCGCCACCATGCCCGGCATATTTTTTAACATATCTGTTGCAACTTAAAAATATTTTACTGTCTCAATTCTAGTAAATTGGAATTTATTAACTCTATTTCTTGTTTTGATTTGTCACACTTACTAGTGGTCACACAACTAACAAAGCATGCTATTAATCAATATCTCAATCTCCCCCAAAGATTAATAGATTTCAAAATACCGTAACTCAATTATATTCTTAACTATTATTTGTTTCAAAATTTAGTTCAGTTTGAATTTTCCCTAAAGATAGGCATTGTTGACATGTTTATTTTTATTTATATTTATCTACATATTTGCCTATCTCTTTGCTTCCCATTCTTCTTGCATCTCATACTTTAATTCTGGATTAAATTTATTTCTTTTTGATGTACACATTTGGTCAGTTCCTTAATTATTTATGAGAAGTCCCTTCAATTACTTTTATGTTATTTCTTTTTTACTCTTCAATACTTTGTTTAAGATATAATGAGAGAGGATGCCACTTTACATCATAATTATTTTATTTGACACTTCAAAAAATATCCCTCCACTCTCCTGGCTTTCATTAGTGCCCTTTAGAAAGAGGCAACCCAGGTGATATCTTTCTTTCTGTAAGCATCTGTTTCTTATCTTTGACTGACTTTAAGATCATTTCTTTGCTTTTAGTGTTCTGTAATTCTACTATATCTAGGGGTGAATTTCTTTTTATTTTGTTTCTGTGCTCCATACATTGAGTATTTATATATTGAATCTGTTTTGAAAAAAATTCCAATATTGAATCTTCATATATATTATCTCTCTCATTCTCTGTACTTTCTAATTTTAAAGCTTCAATTCTATGTAAGTGAGGGCTTTTACATTTTGTCCCTCTTGACTTATGCTTCTTTTCTCTTTGTCTCTCTGTGGTGAATTCTAGGTAATTTCTCCAGATCTGTTTTTCAGCTCACTAATTATGTCTAGTTTATCTGGTAATATATCCAGCAACTTAAAATGTTATGGGTTTACTTAATATTTCTATACATTAATTTGGTCTCTTCATATATGCCTTATCTATTTGGACAATATCTTGTTCTTTTCTATTATTTTCATTCTCCATTATCTTTTGTAAAATATTTTATACATCCTTATCTTTATATCTGTATTACAAGTTTTCATGGGACTAACCTCCCGTGAGTTGTTTCTACTGGCTTATGTATAGCAATGGGTTTTCCCATGTGCTGTGTATTTGTGATTTATCCATGAAAATGCTGCAAAATCCAGATCTGTGGATACTTCTATTCAGAGAGATTTGGGGATACTGTGAACCAGAAACCACTTAAATTAATTTTTAAATTGAAATTCCCAGGAATTATTCAGCTAGCATAAATCTGAATCCCAGATGAGAAAAGGAAGAAGAATATTTTTCTTACCTAGAACAGAGACTTTGGTAGCAAATTTCCTGGTGGTCACCTCTTTGTTAGTGTGTAATTTTTTTTTCTTTTTGGTACTGGGGATTGAATCCGGGGATGCTCTACCTCTGCGTTACACCCCCAGACCTTATTATTTTTTGAGTTGAAACAGAGTCTCTCTAGGCTGCTGAGAGTCTTGCTACATTGTGGAGCCTGATCTCAAACCTGCGATCCTCCTGTCTCAGTCTCCCAATTACTAGGATTAGAGGTGTGCACCACCAAGCCTGGCTAGCATGCACTTTTTCTAAATTATTGTTTCCATTGTTTCAAGAGATCCAGATATGTTCAAGTGGTCTTGGTTTCAGTCCCCCAACTTATACAGAAAGTCCTCTTTCCTCTGGCTTCTATTAGCACACCACTGTCACCTACATCAGCAGTGTCCCCAAGGGAACTGCAGGGAAAACCCCTCACTGTCCTTCCCAGGGTTTGTTCCCACATCATTAAAACAGCAGTCATATATTTAAAAGAATGTTTGGAATGTCTGATCTATTTTTAGGTGCATATAATAGAAGAATTTTTCAGGCTCTCCAGTCCACTATATCATAAAAGTAAATTTATTTCTGATATTTCATATTCTTATTTTTATTATCTGTTTATATATCTGTCTCCTCCAGATAGATAGTGAATTTCCTGAGGGAAGAAAGCTTATAATTCATTGATTCTAACATGTATTTAGTTGATATATAGTAAATTTTAAATAAATGATTGTTGAATGAAAATTTCTCCTCTCATAAAATGGATGCATTGTATGAGTCTCAAGTCATACATACATACAGACAGACAAACAGACAGACAGACATAGTATTGGGGATTGAACCTCAGGGCATTTTACCTTCAAGTTATGCCACAAGGCACTTTTATTTTTAAATTTTGAAACAGAGTCTCTCTAAGTTTCTGAGGCTGACTTCAAACCTGGGATCCTACCTGCCTCAGATTCCCAAGTACTGGGATACTGGTGTGTACCACCACACCCACCTAAGTTACATAGTAAATTATAGCAAATTAAGAATGGAAGGACTAAAAAAAAAATGAATGAAAGGACCGGAATGTAGATTAGTGGTGGAATACTTGCCCAGCATGTATGAATTCTTGTATCTAGTCACTAGCACCTCAGAGGGGAAAAAAGAATAAAACACCATACAGATATACTCTAATGATTAGTGTATTATCTTTATCTTTGTAACAGCTTTCAGATAACCAGTGCACACTTATTCTATTACTTCATGTTGACATTACTCTTTTTCTTAATATTGGTAGTAATGTTTGCAAGTCACAAACATCAATATGTTGGATCAGTGGATAATTATAATAAAATACACAAATAATTATATGTGTCAAAAATAAAAGCACATCAATGGTACAAATTTAATCATTAATTTGTTCTCAGTTATTTTCATAAAACAGATTCTTCAAATCATCTATCTAGCATTTGCCTAAGTTCTTTGCCACTATGGTTAAGCATATAAAAAGTATTTCCCAAAAAGTAGGACAAAATGGGCTAAGCTTCTTAATGCATAAGAAGGAACTATAGTAGAAATAGAAACAAAGAGTTTAATATATAACTGTTAGAATTATAATTCAAAATTTAAAAAGAAAATAAACTTTAATATAGAATATGACTAATATGTTATTCATGAGGTACTGTTTTACAGTTTATTTCTTTGCATGGTTTTGGGCATCTTTCTGAATTGCTTGATTTTTCTCAGTTATGAAGTTATAAAGGTCTTTCCTGATTGAGATAAATGTAGAAAACAATTAGTAGAATTATCATCAAACAAAATTCTGGATCTGTACAAATGTAAAAGGGAATTAGATTCAACTAATATAGATTCAACTCCCCCCTAAATACTACAAACATGGGCAGATTTTGAATATATCCCAGCATTCTCTTCCCATTGAGTCATATTGAGTTCTGTAACATCTATTGTCATGTTAGACTCACTGTTGGTTCTCTCTAATTAAAAAATGACCCCTTTCTTCAGGGCTGAGGCAGATAGTAACACATATCTCCCACTCAAAGGAAGAAATAAATATAAGCAATTATATGTTGCAATGGAACCCAGACATTTATAAGCAGGCCTATCGAAAATTTATCATAAATTCAAAGTATAACACTGGTCTGTTATAACGAGTTACATTGGTACAGAGAATAAAATATAGTAGGAGGGTACTGGTTTCATTGGAATTCATGAAGAGACACTTTATATGAAACATCTAAGACAAAAATCAATCACATGTGCAAATTAATGAACATATTAAAGTCCAATTTTGAAAAATACATTTTCTTCCATGATGCTAGAGTTTGTTTCTTTGATGGTTCCCTGAATAAATCCCAAATGAGACTCCTGCTGTTCTACATTTGCCACATAGAGTAAGGTAATACCATACAAATGAAGTTCTGCAAATTTAACAATATTGTGCAAATTCCCATTTAATCACCTATGAGGATGGTTAATATAATATTCTCTTAAAAAGTAAAGAGGTTGAACAGGAGGATGTTATCCTTTTAAATTTAGTTTTTGAAATAGAAAGACAAAACTGCATGCAAAAGTACAAAGTTGTTTACTCTTACTCTAGTCTAGTACTTCTGAACCTCGGCACCATTGATGTTTGGGCTGGATGATTTCTTTTTGTTGAAGAGCTACCTATCTTTTGCATTCTCCTATGTTTAGCAGCATCTCTGGCCTCTACCTGCTACATACCAGTAGTGCTTCTTCCCATTTGTAATAAATAAAACTGTCTGGAGATATTCTGAAATGTCCCCTGGGGGTAAAATTGCTGCTGATTGACAACCAGTGTTTTAATCTGGCAGTCTTCTTCCATCCACCGACTCATAACCCCCCAGGAAATAATCTTTATCAATTCTTTGAGTATATTTCCAAAAGTTCTTAATGTGACTATCATTTCACATGAGAATTTTTTTATTAAACGCATTGTTCTTATCCTTTTCTTGGTACTTAAAGAATTTTAGTACATGATAAAAATTGAGGAAGTTATTACAATTTTTATTTTTTGATGAACATTTTGTATTACCTTCAGGTTTTTGTTTTTATAAATGTCTTAAAATAGATAACTTTATGCATACATCATTCCATATGTATAGAAGTGGTATGAAGCTAAATTCCCAGGAGTACTGTCTCATTTAAAGGGGTGTATTTATTTTTTAACATTGACATACATTGCCAAATTTCCCTCAAAAATATATCAATTTACATTCTCACTGACAATATAGTTTTTCTAAAAATATTGTTTGTATGTTAATAGAAATTGTGGTGGTGTTTTGTAACTCTTATTATTTTCTGTTTTGCTAATTTGATTTGCTGAAGAAAGCAGAAGATATTCAGCTATACTGCTCCATTATTCATAATGTAGTTTCTTTTAAAAAAAATTTAACTTGGAAACCAACTGGAGTAAAATGAACCTTTATTTAGGTAATTTGAGTAACAAAATTATTTTCAGAGAGAAAGAAGAAAGTGCAAATAAAGTCTAAAGTGATAATGTCACTGGCCTCTGGAGATGTTGATAAGATATTCTTAAACTTTGTGTAGCTGCTGAAAAAAGGTGATAGTCCAACTGATCCTGAGTGTTATTAATAGAAGCATAGTGCGAGCAGAGAATTTCAAAGTCATAACCTATTACGCATTGTAAAGGCTTTCCTTAGGCATGCTTGGGAGAGCAGAAATTTTGGAAGGAAAAAAAACCCTTAATCATGGTTTTCAATATAAATATAGACCGCAGTAGGTGAGCCTTGTGATACATTTGACCTTTGGAAAAAGCCGGCATCATGGGAGTATTCATCTAAGTGAGGAGGTGAGACATATTATCTTTCATTTTCCCTTCTTATTTTTAAGCATGATTGTATAAATGAGCCCATTGGCCAGCGTCTGTCCTCATTCTATGAGAATTCACTCATTATAAAAACTGCTCATAGAAATGCTTTTCCCGTTTCGAGGTAGAAAAAAGACCCTCATGGCCGGGCGTGGTGGCGCACGCTTGTGATCCCAGTACTTGGGAGGTGGAGACCGGAGGATCTGGGTTTGTGGCCAGCCTCAACTACTTAGGCCCTCCGCAACTTCGTGAGACTCGGTTTCAGAATAAAGTGTAAAAAAAAAATAGGGCCGGGGGTGTAGCTCGGAGGTAGAATGCCCCTGGGTTCAATCCCCAGTACCACAAAAAAAAGAAGACCCTCACACAGAGGTATCAATTTGAGTCAAGACTTCTACTTCCTCTCCTTGAGTTTTGACTCCTTTCCTATTTCTATTACTAGCTCAAACTTTCTGCAAAGAATTGGGAGAAATAAACGAAGATTTAATTTTGTTCAGAAAGTGTAAGCTCATCAGGTAGACTTATAAGATGCTCATTAACATGTAGTACATTGCCTATTAGAATAAAAGCTATTCACTTTGTATTACTATTAAAGTATGATTACTATAGATGACTTGAAAGGTTTATAATACTGTACTTACTGGAACTCGCAGGGCCAACGTATTCATTTTCATGTCTGTAAAATTGAATGCAATTATTTATAAATGATTATGCTGATTCAAATATCTTCTCCCAGCCAAGACAATATTAAAGTCATCGTGTAGTCAACAATGATGGCATACAAGCAGCTCTAAAACTGTGAACATGACTGAGTACCTTTTAGGTCTATAAATCTGAGACTACTTAGAAGGCTCTAAAATTTATGAGTACTTTAGGTATTATAAATTTTTATCAAGTGTGGCCTTTAAAACTGAAGTTTTTATTCATGTTATGTGAGATTTTTACACAGCTTATCCTGACGAAAACCAACTTTTCACAGGAACCCTGATTGCAGATACCAAGGCTTTGATAATCATATGTCATGTAAGCAATCACTTTGAGCTTAGCTCAAGACCCACTTGAATTGATTAGTAATGGTTAACTAAACGACTCCTTTGGGGGGGAAGGGTAAAGAAAAGATGCCTCAATCTAGGAAGACATTTTCCTATATGGCCTTGAAGGTCACTTTAGTAGTCTGTCCAAATCAATTCCCTCTGGGATAACATTTGTTGGAGTGGCTTCCTCTCCCAGGAAAGTAGAAACAAAATAGAGTTAACTGGGTGGATATAAAACTGACCTTTATTAAACAAAGAAAAAACTGTGTGTGTTGATTTTGCTTTATGCCTCCTTGTGTATTATGGCATAGTTCACTTCCTTCCTTAGAACACACAGCACTTCTTTAGATGGAAGTAATGTTTAGACTAAATGCTCATTGTTGATCTGGTGGCCGGAAGTGGAGAAAGATCCCAAGGGGACTCATTTTGGCTAACGAAGCAGTTTCTTGAGGCTGGTTTTGAACCTATGATCCTCCTGTCTCAGCCTCCCAAGTACTGGGATTATAGGTGTGCACCACCACACCCGGCTTCGGCTATTCTTTATGTCAGTCCTAGTGCCGACCTTCAGCTCTTTCTGCCATCTGAATGCCAGTCATGATGGTCAGTTTATATATTGCCACATGTATCCTTACTTTGTTCTTATATTCATCCTTAAAATGATGATTATCTAGCTCAGGCTAGATTAATGGTGCATCCATTGTTCAGAGTAGTGGCTATCTGGTTTCATAGTTTTTCTAACTATAACTTCCCTCCATCTCTCAAAAGCCTGAGATGTTGTATCACCTGGTGCCTTTCCTTTCACTGCTGTGCTTCCTGTTAAGCACAACTGAGAGGTTTAACAATTTCACTGCTACCTTGTGCCAGGGGTTATCCATCTGCCACCATTAATGGGGTCCTCCTTGTCAGCCAGCCAGCGACTCAAATTCATACTCCTCCTCAGGTCCTGTATCCTAGGATGACTCTTGGCATCAACTGTCATAAGTTGGTTTCCTGGGAAATGAAATTCGAGACATAGGGTTGCAATACCATGGTATATTGAAGAGTGTTCTTAGGAATAACACTTGTAAGGAAGTGAAGAACACAGGATTGAATGGAAGAATAAAGTTAAATATTAAATAGTGTTAACACAGAATGCGGCTGACCAGTAGGGGCTCTGGAGCTGGGATAGAGTTCTCTCTCTCTCTCTCTCTCTCTCTCTCTCTCTCTCTCTCTCTATTAGTGCAATGTAATTATACATCATAGGTGGTTCAAAATGATAGAAAAATACCTGCACACATCACTTGGTGTATTTCCCTCCATATACCTGCCCCTTCCCTTCCTCCCTCCCCATGTGTATTAGTGAGATTGGTAGTGAACCCTTGTGATGTAACCTTATTTGTACTGATCCCTTCCTCAGTCCTCATTTCCCCCTCTCCACCTCCGTCCTCCAATCCCCCTTCACTGTTATACTATTTTCTTTCCTCATTTGACTAAAGTCCCTTTTGCTTTCCATTTTTGTTCTAGCTTCTACATATGAGAGAAAACATATGACTTATATGACTTATCAAAACATTCTCTAGTTGGTATAGATCTCTCTCTCTCTCCTCTATCTTTATTTCTCCAAGTCTCTTTCTCTCCTCTTTCTTTCCCCCTTCCCTCCCTCCTCAAAAATATTTATTTTATATATACTGTCTTGTATAGAGAAAAACATGAAATTTAGAGTCATGTTGATCTGCCATTAGATTTCTATCAATTTGTTTAATCTCTTTGAGTCTATTATTTTTGTTGTTTGAAAACTGACTTGACGGTATATCTCTCTCATGGGATAATTGTCAAAAATTGGTGCAATGATGTAAAACATTTGAGTAAAATGGGACCTAGAACTTAGTAATTGATCATAAAAATATTAAGTACTTTTTTACATCTTTCCTAGTTTGCTCTTGTTTCTTAGGCTTAGAGATTATTCCTAGTGTACAGTTATTTCTATGTCACTTTTGAAAAATACTATATATTTGACAGTTATCAAATGATAACTGATATTACCAGTTTTTACTGGTAATATCAGCAGCCATTTGAATTCAGTTCTTTTTTATTATTGTTACTGGGGATTGAACCCAGGGGCATTCTACCTCTGAGCTCCACCCCCAGCCCTATTTTAAAACCATATTGTGTCTCTTTTAAAGTTCCTATTTTCTACTTCCTAAAACAACTTAAATTTTAAAACTTTAAAGACAGGACAATATTTTGAATATGACTGTTTATTTCTATTTCTGGGTCTACCAATATTTTTGATAAATAATAATACCTCCAAGCCTCAGCTTCCACTCTTTATCAAGAATGGTTGTTTCTGATATTCTTGCCTGAACTATACAATCAATTTTAAATTAAAATAATTTTTATAATTTAAAAAAATGATAATTTTAAATTCATAAATATGTAAATGACTTTTGGAAGTTAGAAGTCATATACTACTTTGGGGAATAATGCAGATCACCACAGGGAACAGATGAAAAGCATACTAGCTAACATCTCCAGGCATATTATCAAGACCCTTCAGGAATGAAAATAGAAGTTAGTCTGTAGAACATCTCAATACAGAGAAGGAATAATTTTCTTTTGGTAGGTACTATATTTTACATTGTAAAATGGAGGCATCTACCCAACTTTTTTAGTCAGTTAATATAATTAAATAGAATATATCATATTAATTTAGAAATATAAATTACCTCAGAAGAAATCCAGTATTTTTAAAGACTAAATAAATGTTTTGAGAAAGATGTGGGTGGGGAGAGGGACTAGAGAGTGAACCCAGGGTTATTCTACCTTTGAGCTACACCACCAATCCTATTTTATTTTTTATTTTGAAATAGGATCTCACTAAATTACTGCACATGATTGGCCTCAAACTTTTCATTCTCCTGTCTCAGCCTCTCATATACTGGGATTACAGGTGTGTGCTACTGTGCCAGGTGAGAAAGTTCTGAATATGAATCCTACTTGAGCAAGCTGTATTTAGTATACACACTCCGAAACAACTTTTTCTTTTAAGTAACTTGTTTACTGTGAAATGCAGTTGACTCTCCAGCTCATTCAGAACACTTTTAAGAAAACTGACAGAAATTTGATAGAGAAGACACTTGGCCTACACTGAGCTTAAGCACCAAAGATTGGAATGAGATATGCAAATCTGGTAACTAATTCCATGTGCCACTGGCAAGGTTTGCATCTCTTCTATTTTTCCATTGTTCTTCTCTTTTTCTTCTTTATTATTTGACCCCTAAGAGGAATTTTCCTTTCACTTTTAAATAATAGGAATGGTTGATATAATAGCATGATAAGTTTTCAGATCAATCTTAGATCCTCTCATTAATTCTTTCATGACCTTAAGCAGACACATGCATATTTTCAGAGCTTCAGATTCTCTTAAGTAGAACTCATGAGAGCTGGTAGAATGTGCCAAGGCAACTTACATGGGCTATCCAAAAGTAATTGTTGCTTAGTAATCACTTTAGACTTAATTTTAAGTTGCTGTAGGAATTTAGGCTTATATTCTGTTTTACTGAAAACTAAGTAGTGGAATGATCATCTAATAATACATGAATTGGAGCTTAATTCTATGCATATACCAACAGTGCTTAGATAGCTCATTTGTAGTTCATAATTAATTGGTCTCATATAAGTGAGAACAGTAAAAAGAGCTTCCATCAAGGAAATAAAAAATTAGCATGATTATTTAGATAAGAAATGGTGGCTATAAATAATGATAACATACTGTATACTTCAAAAAAGCTAGAAAAAAATGATTTTGAGTGCTTTCATGATAAAAATGATAAATGTTTAAGGAGATAGATACATTTACCCTGATTTGAACGTTACCCAGTATATACATGGATAGATATATTTTGTGTATTTTTTCTGTCAAAAACACTTTTAAAAAGAAAAAAAAATTTAGAAACTGTTTGGTTTCAACACCTCTAAAAGAAGATGGCCAGGAATGAAAAGTTTGTTTACTGTCTTATTACTATCCATGCAATTACTTCTACTAATTAATTCATACTGTAAACTCACTTCCTTAGGGGAAAAAAGTGCCTTCCCCAAAGTGGGACATTTATTCTGTTTTCATCTACTTCAGAGTTCAATGTGTGACATTTGTAATCTAGGAAAACAGTATAGATAAATGATATTTTACCAAAGAATTTTGTCTTCCTGTATCTATGTAAAGCATTTGAATCATTATTCATCTCAATATGTGATTCCACATTTCAATCAATAATTTATTGCTTTTTAACTTTTCGGTTGAGATTATCTACCAAAACATGATAATGATATTCTGAGTTTCTTTTTCCACAGATGCAATTGTTTCCAGTTGCTGATTATATCAAAATCTCATTTTGAAATGCCAGTAGCACTAATTAATAACAAAGTGAAACTTAATAAAATTCAGCTGTATTACTCAACGAGAATAACTAAATCCATTACGCCTTTAGAAATACTGTACTTAGGTAAATAAGCAAGCATTTGATTTCCAGAGTTGGACAAATGAGTTTTAATATAGATTGCTGCAGTGTAGCTCCTTTAGGAAATTTATGATCATTTTCTTTTGATGTGATTACTAGGAAACAAAAAATGATTTTGCAACCTGAATAATGTAGACTAACTTTAGAAGTTTCTGTTTCTTCATAGAAGTTTAAGTTTGAAAAATGTTGGTGATGAGATGTTTACAGTAGACAGAGTGAAGCATCTTGAAAATTAAACCTTGATTATCCATGCTGGACAATATTTTGTTTATTTTTACAGTAACCATGTATCTAGAAATATACAAGGATAACTTGAACTTCAAATAATCCTGTGGTTCCATGAATAACTGATTATTCTTGGAAACACTTGTCCTTCTTAGTTTAGGTCTCTAAATATTGTTCTTCATATTTCTGAGCAATGTGTCCAACCCTAACTTCTATGCTCAACTGAAAGTCACAATATATGATTGATATTTGCTGCAAACAAATTGCATTTTATCAATATACACTTTAGTCTTTGTTTTCATTTCCTTATGGTGGAATCTTCTCATTCAATGATTCTCTGAGTCCCAATACTACTAACCTAATTTGTCAATTGACTACCTTCTTGGCTTTGGAGTCTGGCCCTGTTTTTCTCATCTTATCCAGGTTCTATACCATCGAGTCTATTATGGTTAGATATGAAGAGCTCATGTATTAATAATGTTCACAGTTGATATAATTAAGTCATGAGGGTTGAATCTCATCAGTAGATAAACCATTATAGTGGATTTACTGGGTGATAACCTAGGCAGGTAGGGTGTGGCTGGAGGAGGTGGGTCCTAGGGGTATAGTCTTAGGGACTGTGCTTGTGTCTGTGAATCCCCTTGCTTTCTGTCTTGTTTTTGGCTTCCATGTGAGAGCAGAGACCTTGCTCTCTCCTTCTCTCTGCTTCCTGCTGCCATGCCCTGAGCTTCCTGTCTCAATCTCTAAGTACTGGGATTATGGGTATGGACCACCACACAGGCTAATCTTTTCATTTAAATTTTGGTTTTGCTTTAAAAGTCACTGGTTATAAAGGTCTTATTTTGGTATTGCAAAGAGGGTTACTAGAACAGAGACTTAGAACCAACATTTGCTTTGGTTATTCCTTTTTCTTCATTGGAAATACACGTTATCTCTTAAATAAAGATCATATGGATAACCACTATATAATGTGATAGCATGAGAACATGTGTAAGACCTGTTAAATTCCTAGTTCCTACTTTTGAAGAAGCGCACATTGTCATAACTATCTATGAATATCTTGGTGATCTATGGTAAGGTTACAATACATTGCTGAGGCTGAGATTGAAGCAGTGCTCTCCCCTTTAGCTGCCTGGCTGGCAACTACTCTGATCAACATTACCAATGTCATGCTGGCTGTTAAATATTTGGGATATCACTCTATGAGCCAATAAATCCAATTCTTGATGTACACACTAACTCTCACATATATATATATATATATATATATATATATTTAAAAACGTATGTAAAAGGGCATTCATGTTCATTGCAGTAATATTTATAATTTCAGAAATCACCATTGAGGACACTTTAGAAACATCTGTAGGCATAAGCAGAAGGGAAAATTCTGTTCAAGGCAGGTAGGTTGCATGAACTTTGATTGGAAAATGGAACTTTCAGTTACCAACTGATGCATCAAGGAGGTACCAAAAATGGAGGCTACCTGGTAGCTGGTAGCCTCCAGGTCAACACGGCTGGTCCACAATTTCAGGTAAGATTTCAACCATAGTGTTTCCACAATCTGATATTCAGCTGTTAGGTATGCAGCCTGAGAACTTAATGGTATCAGCTCTCCCAGATGTGACTCTGCTGGGAGAAACTGATTCTCAGTGGCTAATCTGACAGAGAAGGAAACAGATAACCGATAAGCAGAATGGCAATTTATACATTCACAATGACAGAGATATCTGGCAGGATAACTAGCACCTGCCATTTCCCTGGATTCTCTGTGCATCAACATGAATCAACCCCAGACAACCAAATTATAGATCAGAAGTCTGATCTGTGTGCACTGTACTAGAACAAAGACAGTCACATATTTAGAGACATTTCAATATATGATTCATAACTGGTTGAGTTTATTTTTCTACTTGAAAGATATTTTCACCCAAATATTTGATAATAATGCTTAAAATTAGCCATCCTTTCCCTTTTCTGAACTAAAGAAATATTTGCATATTCTATTAGTTCTCCTTTGAAAACAAAAACAAAATGCAAAGACCTCAAGACAACCTCTTGCCTTTCTCACTACTTATATTTACTATATGTATGTTTGCTACATTTGAAATTATTCATCCTGTTTTAGGGGAAAGTATAGCTGATCTCCACATAAACCTTCATCAGCTTGACTGTGCTTGGAAGGGATTTGTATCCCCATTCAACCTGCCTTCAACAAACTTATACTGCCTCCTATATTAGGTAATGGCAAAGACAAAAAGGCCAGCTCTAACTTATAAAAAATGTATAGTTAAGGGAAAATGGAAAGCACACAGACAATTCTAAGTTTCAATGGTGATTACTAAATCCACTAATATACAAGATGTATTAAGATCATAAGAAAAAATAAAAAAATGAAAACAGAACCAAGAAAACACCTGTGACTTGGAAAAGGATTTCTAGAGAATGAAAACATTTGAGTTGACCCAAAGAAAGAGTAGGAATCTGTCCATTGACTATCAACAGGAATGTGCTTCAGCTAGTAATTAAGGTAATTTGCTAAGATAAAGAGTCCTGATTTATGATAAACCCCAGATTTCTTGATTGAGATTTGGAAATATCACAATCTCAGCAGCACCACAATTTTAAAATTATCTAATAAACCTGTGTGTTGAGGTGAGGAATGTCATCTTCCTACTTATTAACTTTTATATCAAAGGGTGATATTTTTAAGCTTTGTAGCACAATTCTGAGATTTACCTTATTTGGAGTTTTAGTAGCTATTGGAATCACTATAACCAGAACAGCCCGTATCTGAATCCAAGTGGCTAATTGGAAAGTTTGATATAATTTGAATTCCTATTTTATTGCCCTATCAAAGAAAATTCTGTATACTTGGTAACACTGGTCTTCAGGCTATGAAAACTAGAACAACCTATCATTGATTTATTTGCTGTTGAGTGTGCATATTTTAAATTTTAATAAAAATGCCACATTTCCTCTGTTTCAAAATTCTTCATAATTTGGGTCAGGGTATTACTAGTTTTGTGCTTTTTAAAGTGTTAATGTTTAGTCACGTGGGGCCTCTCCCTTTCCTTCTTCTCCAATAGCCAACTTCAACAGAACTGCATTCTATCATTAGCCTTTTCCCCCTGAGTGATTTCACGGTGACTTCTAGAAAAAGGTATATTTTGTTTCTTCTTTTCTTCCTTCCTTCCTTCTTTCTTCTTTTTCTTAAGTTCAGGGGATTACACCCATGCTAGCAACATGCCCATGCCTGAAAAGATATAAATCTTCAAGATGAGAAAACATTCTACTACATCCTATTATTACTAATATCAGAAATTGGTAAATATAAGAATTATACTCTTTTTCCAGGAATGCCCTTTCTAAACACAATAGTGTTTTGGTCATGTCACAAAGTATAAAATATGGATAAAGATTCAGATCAGCATTCTTTGAAAAGGACTTACCACAAACATGTTGCATAACAATTTGGGGAAGCTTGGTGTCACATTAAAGAGTTTGATTTAAGGACTGTTTTTGTATTATGACTCATCTTATGGTCATTCACTGCATCAAGAAAATTCTTACCTGAGAAAGCTTTAACAATGCCAAGAATCTGGAATTATTCAGTGTCTAGCTTGCTATCTAGGCATAGGAAAGCTATAATACAAAGTCTCCTACCTCTTTCAAGCAGCACCAAATGTCATGATTATTTATTTGCTCAAAGAACAGTTGTGAGCTCAGGAAACAACTGCTGAGTAAGAACATCACAAAAACATTCCTTATTCCTTTCATTTCTCTACCCCATTTCTCTCCATCACTAGTAAAATGGCAGAACAATCCTGGGCACTTACTGGGCACTCATGTGGCAAAGGCAGCTCTAGACAGGTGGTTAGGCACTTCACTCATGCAATACTTGCACTGACCCTGTGAAATAGGTTCTATGACTAACCTCATGATACAGGTGAGGAAACCGAGGCTTAAAGATGCTAACTAATTTGCTAAAGGCCACACAGCCATTTAGTGACAGACTAGGATTCCAACCCAGTGCAAATTGGCTCCTAATTACCATGTTGATACTACTTTAAGAAAAGAATATTCTGAACTAAAGGAAAAGTAGAGGAAAAAAAAAAGACAATTGAAGAGAAGTCTAAATCAGTAGTCTGTGTGGTCTTGGGAATGAGAGAATAGACAACTCAATTATAACTTGGGATGATGGATCCCATTAACGATGCCTCAAAAACCAAAATAAACCAAAACATCAAAACCATGACCTTGTCCACTGAGACTTAGATGTTGCTGTAGGGCAGATTATTTTTCTCACCCCAGGATGCTTAAAATGGAAGCATAGCTCAGTTATAGAAGATAACAGCTATTTATTACCCATCTGAGTTTGTGGACCAAGTAATCATTTTCTCCTCATGGAGAACATGAAGCACATTTAATAAATAAAGTCACAGAAAGGTCACATGGTTTACCTATAGCACCTTAGCCCTGTTCTGTGCCCTTTACTATGTTTATCCAACATAATGGATTTTGAAAATTAATTCTTAAAGGGACTATATTTTCTCATGCTTAAAAATGTTTATTTTTGCTGATGATAAAATTATTATGCATATTTGTCATAGGCATTTATAAAATACAGAAAAAAAATTGGTACGCATAATTTTATTATGTAGACCTAACCATTTTTTGAGCATCATTTGAATGTCCTTAATTTTTCATTGTGTTTTTCGGTATTTATGTGAATTTGAATGATTTTCTACATTGTAAATAACATTTAAAAATTCATTATTGATATATTTTGAGTATAATTCTAAGACACTAAGTTATCTTTATTTTTATTTGTATTTATTTATTTATTTATTTATTTATTTTTTGCGGTACTGGGGATTGAATGCAGGGGCGTTCTACCTCTGCGCTACACCCCTGGCCCTATTTTTTTATACTTTATTTTGAAACCGGGTCTCACAAAGTTGCGGAAGGTCTCACTAAGTAGAGAGAGAGAGAGAGAGAGAGAGAGAGAGACAGTAGAGAGAGAGAGAGAGAGAGAGAGCTGAGGCTGGCCGTGATCCCGGATTCTCCGGTCTCCGCCTCCCAAAGTACTGGGATTACAAGCATGAGCCACCACGCCCGGCTTATTTATTATTTTTTAACCGGTACTGAGGATTAAACCCAGTGACATTCTAATACTGTGCTACACTTCCTGCTCTATTTTATTTTTTATTTTGAAACAGGGTCTCACTAAGCTGCTGAGGGCCTTGCTAAGTTGCTGAGGCTAGCCTCAAACCTGTAATCCTCCTGTATCAACCTTCCAAATATTGGGATTACTGGTGTGCACCACCATGCCCAGCTGACCCTAAATTTTCTTAAATACATATGTAATAGCATTGCATTGTATAAAGAAACTATAATTTATCTAATAAATATTCTAGTCCTATATGTCTTGGTTATTTTTTATTTGGACTACTACAATAATCAAAACCTTAAATGCACAGCTTTTATTGAATTCCTGTTTCTTGAGGAAAAAAATTCCAAAACATTGAGTTATTGGATCAGAGGTATGAGTATATGTAAGGTTCTTAATATAAATTTTCAAATTGCCTTCTAAAATGACTTAGTAGGTTCCTCTGTAGTAGCTTGAATGAATTATAAAAATATACAGATTCTGGCCTCATTGAAAATAAGCAAAGGTTCTCAATAAATTTCAGTTTTATAGCTCTTAAAAATCATAACACAGTTTTCAATCCTCAAACTAGTACTCTGTGTTCCAGTCAGTGAACAAAATTCTTGCTTTATTATCTAAATTTTAAAACTGGGCTATGTTATCTTTGGAGAGCAAAGATGAGTTTTGTTTTGTTTTGTTTTGTGTCCGATTACTACTTTAAGCCCTCTACTCTATCTGGCTTGCTGAAATGGTCTGCTTTTAAAAAATAGATGAGCAGCCCTTTAGAATTCCTATAAGAAAACACAGCAAAACAATTCAAGCTCTCTGTGCTATGCTGAAAAAGATCTATAAATTGGCTTATTTATGGCCTCTTTTGCTTATCAAAATATTTTTATAAATAGGATCTTAATAGAAAGAACCGAGGCGCATGATCATGGAACCTGCAAGTTTAATCTGATATTTATCATTGCATTAGAGATAGGACACCTAACTGTAATGATGAACTAATGTATTAGGTAGTTCCAGTCTGGATTTTCTCTTAGATGATTTCAAGATGTTCTTTTTTTGGAATTTGGGGACTTTCTCAGGAAAAAAAAAAAACAGGAGAAAGCTGCTAATTATTTCTGACACTGACATTAGCAGTTCTGTTTTCTTAGCACAATTAGAGTTTATGGGTGTGACTAAGAGAGAGGTATAATTTCCCTGTAACAAGCTGACCTCTGAAAATGAAAGTACAAAAACTTAAGTCATAATGAAAGCAACACATATGAACTTGTAGACATTCTTTCAAAATCAAAATTCTTCATTCTCAAAATTTCAGGGGGACTGTTTTAAATTTCCACACCTAATTTGCAAATTTTTTTTATCTTAGTAGGTGGTATATTCATTTAGCATACACACTTTTGTGTTTATTTGTTGGTCATGGTTTGTATTGTTTTCTTTTCAATTCTTTGTGTTAAAACTAAAGACAACCAAATAATAAACCAGAAAAGTATAATAGCCTTGAATTTTTTCCTGTTTAACTACTACTTAATATAATAGAAACACCACAAATACAATGTCTCTAAGAGAACAAAATCATTATTCATCCTTAATAGTATGTAAAATGAAGAATAGATTGTTAAAATTTTGCTTCAAAACACATATATAGGAAACGACAGACATGACATTAAAATCTTTGTCTACATTTTGTGAAGTCTTGAGATCTTAATTACTACAATAACAAATATTATCTAAAAGCATTATAAAAATAATTTCATGATCTAACAACACACAAATAGCTCTAAATATTTTCTAAATGACAAGACATGAACATAAAACAAAAACAAAAATCAGAAAGGGTCAAACAGTTACAATAGTCTTTCTCAGTGGGCTGTCCATTTGCAAGAATCATTAATGGGCAATCAGATTTGAAACACAGCTCCTTTGATCAAATGTTCTTTCCCTGAGCAATACCTGCAGTCGCTAAGTTTTAATTTCTTCTATTTTTATGATTATTATTACTATTACTATATTATCTAAACCTCATATCTATAATAATGCACTCAGCATGTTAGAAATGAACTAAAAAATTAAGTGGGAATTTCCACCTACATTGACAAAGTCATTACTCATATTTCACCTTCATTTAATAAAAACATGCCCAATAACTTTGAGATATATAATAGAATTATGATAAAATATATTTGGTTTTGAAATTCAAATTGGCCCAAATCAATGTAATCAAATGAAGGAGAGTAATTTATAAGTGTAGAATAAAAGTTTTCAAGCCCTTGGTAATGTTTATAAGTGTTGGATTTCAAGCAGCACTGAAAAGTTCTAAAAACTGTCTATCATTCTGTGGAGATATTTTAATGTAGAAATATATGAATTTTATATTTTCAAATATTTTATTATACACATTTTCAAAAGTATAGAAAAATTGAAAGGATTTCACAGTATACTCTTATACTCATGTTTATAACCAACATTTTACCTTTTACCTTTCACCTTTCTTTTACCATTGTTCCATAATATATTTTTTCATCTATCCTTCCCACTATTCCATGTCAGTGTAACTTATTTTTTATACATTTCAGAGTAAGTAGTAGATAATTTAATTCCTCCCAAATATTTCAGTGTACATATACTTATCATTAGAGTTTAATATTTGTTTGTGATTTTCAAGGTAAAATTTATATGTAATGAAATGTATGGATCTTAAGTGTATTATTAAATGAGTTATAGCAAGCATATCACCTGTGCAACACAAACCTGTATCCAAATATAGAACAACACCATCATCCAGAAATTTCTTCCACATTCCTTCCCAATAAATATCTCCCCCTCTCCTTGGCTACTCAGAGACAACCATTGTTCTGATTTTTTTTTAAATCACAGGTAAAAAAATCATACAGCATCTAATGTGAGACTTCTTTGATTCAAAATAACATTTTTGAGATCCATCCATGTGGTTGTATACATTTAAGTCCTTCTTATCTTTTGAGACTATTTCTTTGTATGAACCTAGAAACATTTATCTATTTTCTTACCAATGGACACATAGACCATTTCTAAATTTGAGTTATTATAAATAAAGCTGCTATGTGTATAAATATTTTTTGTGGAATTAGACACTTTTCCTTTTCCTTGGAATGAAATTTGGGGCTTAGGGGTAGTGTGTGTCTGGTTTTATAAGAAACTGTTAGAATGATTTTCAAAGTGGTGTATCATTTTACAATCCCAAAATGTTATATGAGAGTTCTGATCATTGCATATCTTTGCCAAAATATGAGGTTGTCTTTCATTTTAAACATTCTAGTGGAAGTTTTGTATATAGTATCACCCATGACAATAGCATATTAAATTACATTTTCCTGGAAACAAGTGATCTGGAGCAATATTACATGTGCTTACTGCCATTCATATATCTTCCTTTGTGAAGTGACACTTCAAAGTTTTTCCATTTTTGTTGGGTTGGTTGCCTTTTTGTGATTGAGATGTAAAATTCATTAAAATACCATGGATGCAGCCTGGCGTGGTGGCGCATGCTTGTAATCCCACTACTTTGAGAGGCGGGACCGGAGGATCCGGGTTCTCGGCCAGCCTCAGCTCTCTTGCTCTCTCTCTCCCTGTCTCTCTCCCTCTCTCTGTCTCTACTTAGTGAGGCCCTCTGCAACTTCGTGAGACCCGGTTTCAAAATACAGTATAAAAAATAGGGCCGGGGGCGTAGCGCGGAGGTAGAAAGCCCCTGCGTTCAATCCCCAGTACCGCAAAAAAAAAAAAAAAAATACCCTGGATGCCAGTCATTTGCCTTATATAATTTTTGAGGTTTTTTTCCTCTAAATCTTTGATTAGTCAATGTATTTGGTTAACTGCATCTTTTTTTGTGTGTGTGGTACTGGGGATTGAATCCAGGGGCATTCTACCTCCGAGCTACACCCCCAGCCCTATTTTTTGTTCTTTATTTTGAAACAGGGTCTCACGAAGTTGCGGAGGCCTCACTAAGTAGCTGATTAACAGCATCTTTTAATAATCAGACATTTTTTTGATAAAATATAGTAATTTTTTTCAAATATGGCTACTGCTTTCCATGTTTTTTTCTAAGAAAACTTTGTCTATCTCCAAGTAGTGAACATATCCTCTTATGTTTCTTTTAATACTTTATTGTTTTGGTTTTTTCTTTAGGTCAAGAATACATGTACACACCTCAATATCCTTCTTAAATAAATAGTAGCACATCAAATACAGCAAAATAGTAAAAGACTAATACTTAAGACCAAATAGAGTTTATCCTCAAAATATAACATTCAGCTAATTTTAAAAAATCAAACAGTGTGAATCATCACATTAACAGACTAAGAGAAAATACTGTATGATGGCTTCAATAAATTCAGAAAGGAAGTAAACAAAATCTAACAATTCATGATTTAAAAGAACTCTTACTAAACTAGGAACACAAAGGGACTTCCTCAATCTGTTAAAAAGCATTTATGGAAAACCTATAATTAGGGTGATGTACTAAATGCTTTCTCCTGGCTATAGTTTGGATCAGAATGCCCCTTCTCCCAAAGTCTATGTGTTAAAGGCTTGTTCCCTAACATGGGGCTACTGGGAGGTGGTGGACACTTTAAAGAGGTGGGGCTGAGTGGGAGGGCTGAGGTCACTGGGGGTGTGCCCTCAGAGAGGATTGTGGGACCTGGATCTCTTCTATACTCTTTCTTTTGCTTTGATTCCAGGGTTCCCTGAGGAAAGCAGATTCCTTCTCCACATGTCTCCTTGATGTAGGGCTGAAACAATTAGGGCCAACTGACCATGAACTGAAACCTCCAAAATTATGAACCAAAAGAAACCTTTCCTCCTTTTATTCTATTTTTTTTTTGTACTGGGGATTGAACCCAGGAACATTCTACCTCCCAACTATACCCCCAGCCCTTTTTATTTTTTACTTTGAAACACAGTCTCACTAGGTTGTTATGGTTAGATATAGAACTGAAGAGCTCATGTATTGATGTTCAGAGTTGATATAATTAAATCATGAGAGCTGTAATCTCATCAGTGGTTAAATCTATTTTAATGGATTTACTGGGTGGTAACCTAGGCAGGTGGGGTATGGCTAGAGGAGGTTGGTCACTGGGGGTGTGGCTCTAGGGACTATGTTTGTATCTTTGAATCACCTTGCTCTCTCTCTCCCCCCTCCTCACCCGGGTCTCCATGACGTGAGGACAGAGCCCTTGCTCGTTTTCTCTCACTCTCTTTTCTATCTTTTAACAGAGATATTATGTAATATAGCCAAGATCATAGAGCAGATATGTAGGTAATTGGTGGATTCAGGATTTTTATTTTTATATGAAATATTTTAATACACATTTATACAGAGCTTCTTCTGAAGCAAATAAAAAAGGTGCTGAGTCAACTTAAAAATAAAATTGATAGTATTTTTGGAAATAATAATAAATCCCTTTCATTAGTTCTATTAGATACATTATATGAATACTGAATTAATCAATATTGCATGGAGAAAATTCCATATATTTATTCTAGGCATGTGGTCATATTGTGTTACTTTTTTATCTTCAATATAGCCACATGACCATAATTTATTATTTTGTTCATTTAAAGTGCTACTTCTAACTTTTCTCATGCATTCAATAAAATCACACTAGTCTAGAAACACATTACCTGTGGAAAATCATTCAAATAATACTAAACTCATCAGTGATGTAGTAACTAGAGTGGTTACTAAAGTTATCACTTACACCACAATAATCAGGCAAAAACATCCCAAACTGAATTTGGACCCTATAAAGAAAATTGTTATAATATTAACAATGTTAATATTAATAAAATAATCAGCCATACCTAACATGGAAGGTAATATATGTTGTCCATGATTTATGCAGGCTGGTTGAATTTACGCAAAGCCATTACTTGGAAGATTAAAAACATCATGGGTAGTGAACTATGAAATGTGGTTCTGAAGAAGGCAATAGCATCAGAAAACTTCATCACAGTGAAATTACCTCTCCTTGGAAATGCACTATAAGACATTTAAATGAATGAGCCATGTTAATGATAAGGTATAATTATCAACTGTCTGTTTCTAAAGATCTTATAGCTTAGCACAAATTAAAACAAATAGGATAAAATTATTTTTTCTCTGTTTTCTCTATTCTTATATTCTGAGTTCAAGCTCTAGAACCATAGGCATATTATATAGGAACTAGTCAAATATTTCCACTATCCCCTAAGACTATCACTATATTTTCTTAAAACTTAATTTCTCACTTTCTAAATTGTTATCCCTGTTATAGATTTCTCATATATTCAGTTTCCTTTCCACACTTACTTTCTCATGGACTTTTTTCCCAAGCTATACCAGTTAGTAATGATAATGTGCTTATTATAGCATACTTCTGGGTAGGCTTGGACCTAAACATATTAAATAAACTATTTAATCCTTTCAGCAATCCTAACAGTAAATAGTAGTTTACAATTATCATCCTTCATAATAGTAATCTACAAATATAGAAACTTGAAGCTAAAACAGAGATTTGTCCAAGATAACATAGCTGGTATGTGAGTAAATAGCAGATCCAGAATTTTTATTTACTTTTAATTAAAACCTTTTAAATATAAATTTGCTTTCTATTGTGGTTTGAATATAGAATGTCCTCAGGAAAAGCTCATGTATTAGTAATGCAAAAATGTTCAAAAGGGCTCTAATATCATCAGTATATAAATCCATTGATGACTCATAATTTGAATGGATGTATGGTAACTGTAGGCAGACTGGAGGAGGTAGGTCAGTGGGGTGTGTGGCCTTGGGGATTATATCTGTCCCTGGTCCCTTCTTCCTTCTCTGGCTGTCCCAAGCAGATTTCCTGTGTCACACCCTGCCACCATGATGTTTCTGCCTTGGAGCCAGCTGGCCATGGACTCAACCTCTGAAACTGTGAACCAGATAATCTTTCCTCCTCTAAGTTTTTCTTGTCAGTATTTTGGTCACAGTGATGGAAAAGCCAACTGCTGTGCTCCCATTTAACTATCTGATGCTCATTAATCAACAACTCCTGTCCACTCTGCTTTTCATGTAATCCCATTTCACTTCCCTTTCCAAGAGGATTATTTTGAAACAAATTTAAAACATCCTATTCATTATTTGTAAACATTCCCACTTGTTTTTCTAAAATACAAGGGGTTTTATTAAACATAACAATAACATCATTGTCAAAACTATGAATTTATATTTCTCAAAATCTAGCATAAAAAATGTTCTTTCTATTGGATTCAAACGAGGTCTCCATAGTTCATATGGTTATTATGTGTCTCAAATCCCCTTTCATCTATAGAATCTCACTCTTTTCTCAGGATCTTTATTGCAAAAAGCACATTTTGTTCTGTGGGGTTTTCTATGTTATGGATTTTGCTGATTGCATATTTGTGTCATTTAACATGTTCGTCTGCCCCTGTATTCCCTGTAAAGAGGTAGTTATATCTAGCAACATAAAATGACTCAGGATTTTGTGGGGTGTTTTGTTGTTGTTGTTATTTTTTGTCTTTATTTGGCTTGAGAAAAGTATGCCATAGGTGCAGAGCCTATGTTTGAATCCAGCTAGCTCCAGAGTCTGATTTTAGTGACTATACTGCGTATTTTCTGAAACATATCATGCCTCTTCCTCTCTTATTCACACCTTCATTTTTCCTCCTTTGGGTAGACTTCCATTGCATCTCTTGATTGTCATAGAAATTTAGTCCTCCATAGCCCAGGATACCATACTTTGTTTAATCTCTTTTGTAATATCACATCTCAAGATACTGAGACAATTTGTTAGTGTATCTCATTACTAATAATTTGAAACCAAAAAGATAGGTTTTCACCTTTGCACTTTCGATCTCTACCCAATATCTGAGATATAGTGATAAATAAACATTTGCAGGGAAAAATGTGTAAGTGAAAAAATGAATATAGGATTGACTGAAATGGAAATACTTAAGAACATATAATATCAAAGCATGGAAGAAATAAAACTAGAGACTGAGAGTTAACTGTTTAAAATACCAGCTATAAAAAAAAAGTCTACAGGCCCAGGACTCTAGAATCCCAAACACATCATGATATATTTTTGACATGTGAAAAGAAAAACGTCAAAGCCATCAATTAGTGTTCTCTTTTTATAAACAAAAGAAAACAGCTTTGGTCAATTTAAGAGAAATATAAATAATTACAAGTATAGAGTCCAGAGAAGCAATGACAGGGTGTAGGTAGCAGTATTGGAAGCAAGAAAGCTCCAAAGAGCTCTCTGGAGCTGAGACAGGACCTTCAGGAGCAGCCATCGTGCCTCCAATGGAAAGGAACTGACTCTCAAGTTCTGCTTTTTTCGGCTCTCTGCTCAAGGTGCAATTTCTGAAAAGGAACAATAAACATCCCAAATTGATCTTATCCCTGACCTTGGACTAAGGAAAATCAGGGTCCCAGTGGTCCCACTAGGTTATGTCCCACAGAAAAGAGACAATATTCTCTAAAGAAAAAGTAGTGCTCTTAAGGAAGAAAATGGTTTTAATTCCTCTTTAAATTCCCAGAACTACCAATATTTCCAAGATATTTCTTAGGTGGCTACATTTAGGATACAGACAAGAATTTGACAAATATAAAACCTGCCTTTATGGAGTTAATAAAAAGTACAAGTGTCGTTATACTTCCCAAAAGTTAAGAAGTAAGTGAAGAGAAGGATACAATAGGAGCAACTGACTCAACCTGAATGTTCAAAGAGGGCTTATTCCTCAAAGGGTAAATGCATAATCTGGATCCTGAAAGATAATAAGAGTTACTTAAATAGTAGAGGGATGCAAGGAGTACCAGGTTTATAAAAGGGTAAAAATGTGTGACATTGCTCAGGTAAGACAATGTCCTCTACTAACAGAAACAAACCTGATGTTGATGTAGCAGAGAGAAAGGACCTGAAACCTGTAGCCAGAGACTGATAGAGGGGCCAGTCCGCTGAGGACCTAGTGAGGATTTTGGATTTGATGGAAATGACAGAGGAGTTATTGTAGGATTTTAAACAGTAATGTGACATCCCCATTTTACAGCAATCACTCCGGTAGCAGGATGAAGAATGACTTGGATGGGTCATGAGTAGAAACAGGAAAATTAAATAGACTACTGATCATGGGAATGGGGAGAGATGGACTGATTTTAAAAATACTGAGAAGGTAAAAGGGGCAGAACAGATTAAAAGGACGGTAGTGAATGAGGAGAAGAAATCAGTTGGGAGAATTTCCCATTTTTGGCCTGAGCAACAGGGTGAAGCATGAGGCCATTTGTTGTGATAGACAGTGAAGAAACAGGAGCACTTCTATAAGGAAGGCAACGGATTCAGGTTGGATTTGCTTAGACAATAATCAAGCAGGCAGCTGGAAATATCTTCCTGGAGCCCACGAGAGATGTTTGTGCATCAAATACAGAGTTGGGATGTGGTCATAAGTGTATAGAAGATAATTTAAGACACAGAAGGGGATGAGTTCACCCTGGGAAGAATATGCAAACAGAAAAGAAAAAAGAACTTTGCTCAAAGCCCTGAAAAACAACAGTTAAGATTTAGTTACAGATTAAGAGGAACAAAATAAAAAATCAAAACTGAGCACAAAGAAAGAAGGAACCTAAGACTGTGGGCATCATATATAATAAAGAAATTAATCTAAAGAAGAAGGAAGAGATCAACAGTCTTAAAGACCACTTGGAAATCAAGAAAAATAAAGAAGAAAATTCTCTGTTGGAGTTAATTTCATAGAATTGGTTGTAAGTCTAAGTGAAGTAGAGTTATAAGGTTGGAAGTCAAGTGAGAAAAAGTTAAAAGGTTGGAATTGATGTCAGATAAATAATAAATATAGGAAATTTTTAAAAGGTTTGACATTGAAAAGAAGGTACAAAAAAATAGATGATGACAAGGGGAAAAAGTTTAATCCTGTTGGAATTTTAAAAGCTACCAGGACTGTGTAAATTATTACCTTTAAATGGACAAAATACTTAAATTGATTTTTTTTAATACTCTGAACCATTTTGTTTTTTATCAGTGTTCTTCAACTGTTGCCCAAAACTGGGATTGCAAACACAATCTTTTGCAACACAGTTCTTCAGGCAGCTATTATATAAAGTAATGGGTTTGGCACTTGTGATGATACCTAAGGCTGAATCTGGACTCAGCAAGAAAGAGTGCCGTGATTGATTAGCCATGTCTGCCATCAGCTCCGAACTAGGGACTGATCCTGCCAGATACTTGCTGACACCAGCCTACAAGTTTCACTTGGCAGTACAAACCTGAAAGGACTGACTAGTGGGTACTGGAGGCAAAATAAGTTTGGTAGAAATTTTCTTTGTGCCTTGAATCCTAGTTATGTTCACCATGATATAATATATGTATATATTATTATACCTATCTATATGCATATGTATTATAGGGCTATCTTTTATTTCTCATCTAATGATGCAGTCTCTTTATAATTTCCAGCATAATTGTGTAGAGCTGTCTGGATTTATAATCATTTTTTAAAGTTCTGTACATTACAGGGTGGTTGAGATATTTCACATACAATAGTTCTATTAGTATTAACTTTTCAGTGTTAGTACCTAAATGTTTATTACTCAAATAAGCATGCTCATTCTCTGAAAAACCACTGATTGCATCAATACATCTTTGTTCTGGTGCTAACACTAAGCGCCTCCTTGCAGTTAAGCTGAGATTCGGGTGAGAATACAGATCCACCTGACATACATATCACATCTCCTCTTTGTTGGAGCTTCACAGTGGGTTGAATGTGCGCGCTTTATTTCCCCATAGGTGAGGAATTATGGCAGCAAAAGAAAGGCAATGGAGGGATAAGCAAAACATCAATTTTAAGAGGAGGCATTCAACCTGAATGTTCAATCTGAAAGGACAGGGCAGAAAAGAAGGAAAAGATGTAAGGAGGAATTCCAGACTATCAATTATTTGGGTTGGAATTTTCCTTTGTCTTGAAATGACAGACAGACCCCAGGGTCATGTTCAATCACCCCAAGAACACTGCAGCTGGACTTCATTGGCAAGATGATGAATAGACGATCAGGACACAATGGGAGCCATTTATTTTCTAAACATGTCTCTAATTTGCCACTAAGTTGAATTTCTACAGGAATAGACTCACTGTTTAGTGAGTCTTTCTGTAGGTTAGCAGCTTAAATCTAGACCTCCTACACTAATGTTTTATGCCGTGAAGAACAGATT
This sequence comes from Glis glis, assembly GCA_004027185.1. Taxonomy (NCBI): domain Eukaryota; kingdom Metazoa; phylum Chordata; class Mammalia; order Rodentia; family Gliridae; genus Glis; species Glis glis. The sequence goes on from PVJS01000823.1 coordinate 59,200, forward strand.
ATGTATATAAGCAATTTTTTTATAGTACTGGGGATTGAATCTAGGGGCATTCTACCTCTGAGCTATACGCCAGCCCTATTTTTTATATTTTAGTTTGAAGCAAGGTCTCACTAAGTAGTGGTGGGCCTCACTAAGTAACTGAGGCTGGCCACAAACCTGCGATCCTCCTGTCTCAGCCTCCCTAGTACTGGGATTATAAAAATGCACCACCATACCTGGCTGATAAGCAAATTCTTTAAAGAGACATTTTTAAATGTATTAGAACAAAAACTCCTTCTCAACTAATTAATCCAAATGCTATTAGAGCATTATAAATGGATGCCACTCTTTAGAAGGTTTCAGTTGATGTTACAGCTTCTAAAACACTTTTTTGTGATTTTATTTTGTTTTTAATCCTTTAAAAATGAATATGGAATAAGATGAGACTATAATTTAAATAAGTGTGTGATAAAACAAAAGCTCCAGGAGAAAAGACTTATCACATGAATGAAAACACTGAAGAAGCAAAATTTTATTGAAATTTAAAGGAAACAATTATAACGGGATAGTGTTATTTTATGAATACAGGCCTAAGTAAATATGATATTATTCATAATCTTCTGTTAATAATTTGTCCTTGGCTTCTAAACCATAGTCATAATGATAAACTAGTACCTTGAGTCCTATGAGTTGAGCAACATAATATGAACCTATCAATAAAGGGTATTCATAAAGATTTCTATCTGCAACAAATGGGGTTATTGGATTTGAGATTAACGAATTTTCTTTCACTATATCCACAAGTCATTTGTAATCACTTGGAAACTTATTTTACTAAAGATTATCGATATTTCCAAGAAATGTAAGAGATACCCATGTTGATGCAAAAAAAAAAAGAAATAATATTGAGAAAGTAGAGTTCTTAGGAAAAATCCAGTGACCAACGATAGAGATTCAAAAATGTGTCACTTAGAATCTCTAAATAAAGTATGGGAGGATGGTTTGCTCTATAATTGCCCAATAGAGAGTACTGTAAAAACATTTTACCCAAGAAAATAGTTTGGAGTGCTCTTCTAAGTGCCTGCATATATCAAACTATTTTCCTACTAGCAGAAGAAATGAATACTATTGTCAGCATAAAGATTCTATCATTGCAGATGTAATTTTCTTTTACCTAAAAATCATTTAAAATTTCATATACATTGTAATTAGGAAGACCACTCAATTTATTAAACATCAGAAAAATGGTTATTAGTCTTTTCATTTTGGTATGCTTGATTTCTTTATCTTAGAAAATTTTTTTAGTGTTTTTATGCTTTTACATTCAGTAGCGAAAAGCATGAAAGTGAGTTTTTCCTGTTTTAAAATCCTATTGTGGAACCATTAGTATATGCTATTTCATTAATTCACTAACAAACTGTAATACAAATGAGACCAGTGATTTATTTATTTATGTGTGTAACTGAGGATTGAACCCAGGGGCATTCTACCTCCGAGCTATACACCCAGCCTTTTTTTATATTCTTTATCTTGAAACAGGGTCTCACTAAGTTGCAGAGGGCCTCACTAAGTAGTTGAGGTTGGCCGTGAACCTGCGATCCTCCTGTCTCAGCCTCCTAAGTACTGGGATTACAAGCATTCACCACACGCCTGGCCAATAATTTAAAAGTTGTATTTACATTCCACTCCCATAAAATGTTTGCATACTTAATGGTTTATCTAAACAAAAAAAACTAATTTTGAAAATAAGTGGCATAAATCTTTGAATTTAAAAATAGATCAACATAAAGAATAAGAAGAGATTAAGTTACGTGTGTCTTTTGAACCTTAGAGTTGATATATTTATCAACAATAATTAGCTATTCTTAAATGCTGTGGCATTGCTCCTAGTGCCCCATGAAAGGAAACAGGAATCAGTGTCACTTCCTTGTATGAATTCAGAAAGAAGCAAACACTGAAATCTCAGAATAATGCTATCCTTGAGTTTGTCCTTAGGGATTACTTCATGTGAAAAAATAGTGATGCTAAAAGTCAAAAAATAATCTGCCAAAATGCATGCCGCCTGAGGAAGACAAATAAATTTGAATCCAGGTCCTCAATTCAGGTCCTAAAAATCCATGCTCTTTCAAGCGTGGTATCTCCTTTGACTTTTCTCACTTTGAACACCATTGCCACATCCCTAGCTGTCTGCCCCACATATGCTACCCTCTGTTTAAGATTCCAGTCCAAACATTGGTCAAAGGGCACAGGTTCAAAATTTCCAAGGGAACCTGAATAAATACCAAGGGGAGAAAAAGTGAAGCAAATTCAAGAAGCAAAAACAATACTCAAGTTATAAAAATGGAGATGCCCGATTCTATCACTATGTTTTGTTGTTGTTCTATAAGAATTTCATCTTACTCCTGAGATATTGACCCATCTTATTTCTTATGCATTTCCATTCTAAAAGAGAAATTGCCTTTAGAGAAGCAACAAAGACACAATACATAGGAGACTGGAGACGATGGTAGCTTCTCCCAGTTTCAAGACCTACTTCATTTTAGGAAGTTGTTCATACCATCCTGTATCAATAACCATTTAGTTATGATTGGGTTCTATAGTCAGACACCCATGGATGTCTGATAGAGCAAGGGAAAAGATAACTGCAAAAAGAGGGATAGCAACAGAAAAGAACAACAAATGAACAGAAACACTTTTCATTAGTTTTAGTTTCAGATGGAAAAATACTTCTGTTCCTGATTTGTCAAAGTTTGTGAATCTTTATGTGTAAGGGGAATAATGTGGAAAAAGAAATATTATTTTTCTTCTCAAGGAAAGAAGAAACTTAATTAAGTCCCTAGTTTTTTTCCCTAACACTATTCTTCACATAATGACTTTAATCTTAATTTTGCATGTCTCTGATCTTTCCTTACCTGATTTTAAAATTAGAATAAAAAGTCCTATTTTTTAAACATCGGGTAATTCTTAGAAGAGAGTCTGATGCAGTCCAAGTATTTGCCAAACAAAAGACCTTAGTAGATCACCAGTTAGGTTTTTCTTTCCCCCACACGATTTAAATAAATATGGAGTCAATTCTAGCCTTCGCAGGTCCCAACTTGGGTATCTAAATTCAGGTATCTAAATTCAGAAATAAGAATTTCTGGAATGTAGTAGAATAACCTAAAACTGGATAGAAATGGGCCTTTCTAAAGTGGATTAGAAACCAAGCTGTGTGGAAGTCATAAGTAAATTACTGTAGTCTTAAAAGGCTGATTCATGGTGAAGGCCAGGACACGGAAGTGGATTAAACCTGGAATGGGTTGTCACTATCTCTGGGTCAGGATGCAGAAGTCAGGGCACCCGGCCACATGGAAACCCGAGAACGCCTGAAGTGACAAATGAGAGCAAGGGACGGCAAGGACAGGCATGGGGCTGAGTGCCGCTAGATGCCTGGAACTGCCCCCGTTGGCCATGATTCCTAAATTTCCAGGTGGAGGGTTCCGCATCAGAAGCTTTTAAAAGTTTCTTCCAGTTTCTAAAAATACAGATAATCACATTGCTTAAATGGCATGCTTTGAGATAGATGTACACTAATTATATAACTCTAATATTAGAACTATAAATGAATTAGGTGAACAGGAAAAAGTTTCATCAGATTAGAATTCTGGTCTTCAAAATTGGGAAAAGAGATCTTTATCACAAATTAAGTAAATCGGTGGGTGTTGGATGCTTTCTCTAATCCTGTTCTTTTTTTTTTTCTTTTAACATTTTGACAAAATGAATTCTGGAAAATCTACAAAGTTAATTTTGAAAAATAAATAAATATACATATATAATATAACAGGTTTTCCCTGCTGATTTTCTTAATGTTGCAGGAAACATATCAGCCCAGTTTTCCCCTTAATCTTTCTCTTTTCTTTATTTCTATTTTTAGTCCAAATCTTCTAATTTATGAAATTCTACTTCATACACTTTTCAGTATTTCATGCCAGATAATAAGTCATTGATTGTGTCTTTTATTCCTGATTTTCTAGGACCTTAACTATGTATACCTCCCCACACACACACCCACACCCCAAACATACATATTTAATATTGTTAAAATAAACTGAGGCATAATAAAAATTTAGGGAGTTTGAGAAGACAATAATTCATAAATCAGGCATCTTCAAACCAGAAGTGGACAGGAAGTTCACCAATGAAATTCAAGGTGGTGGGGGTGGGGAGCATTTGAAAGATGAACATAGACATAAAGCAAAGAAAACAATTGAAATTATATAGTTGCCTTATTTAGACTATCCCACTGGAAGTTCCTAGTTTATAAGTAGCAAAAGTTTGTTGGTTACTTCTGATTGATTGAGCTTAAGTTCTGTTTTTCTTTAATATAGGTATTGACAAGAAAGAGCTATGTTAAGTTTGCTTTGTTTGATAATCAAGCAAGGTTATGGACACTTAAGAGGCCTTTGTGGGTTCATGGATTGTTCATACCTATTCTTCATTTTAATTATATATATGTATGTAATTACATTTATACATTATATATAAATTAAGTTTATAAATAAATTAAAATGATATTTGCACACACACAAAAAAAGAAAAATATATATATACAAATGCAAAGAGAAGGTGATATTTATGTAAAGCAAATTGCTTTCAAATATGATGCTAAAGTACAAAGTTTTTTTTTTCTCTAGCCAAAAAAGAGCAGGGAAACAAATGTATCAAATCAGTTTTGTCAAACTTAATAAAATTGGATTTTCTGTTTTATATAGAGATGTTTATTAAACCAATTGCTCTGTCTGTAAAGAAAAATGGTTTAAGCAAATAAAAAATAAGGTTTATGTTTTAAAAGGATACAGGTTAACTCTGATATTAGCCTTTTTGGAAAAATCATAAAATTTAAACTGTGGAACTGAAAGGAAGTCATGTTGTAATAAAGTTGCAATGATATTTAAGGAAACTAAGGAGCTCTAAAACAATCATACAGATATCACAGTGTATATTACATGGGTAATCAGCTATTTTACTAACAACATATAATTTTATGGAATATACTTCTTAGATTTATATGGTATATAACCAAAGATGTATCCTTCAACAGACTTATCTTTAAAATGGAAATGAAAATCCAACCAGTAGGAGTATAATCTTGCATAAAGGAGAAAAATAACAAGAGATTCTATCCTCTTCCAACTCTCATTGATTCTTGCTTTATAAGGGGAAAAATACATATCACTTGGAATTAGCTGTACCTTCCAGTCACTAAGTTTTTTTTCAAAGTATAGGTAAGTATGCTGAGGGTTACTAAGGCCATAGTAGTAATAAATGAAGGAAAGCATAAATTACAAGAGGCATATATCTTTAGTCAGCTTCAAAGATTAGGAATTTACACTGTAAACAATTTGTTAAAACTTTTCATATGAAACTATCTTCTAAAATTATCAGAAGTTATTTTCAAGGAAGACTGGTGAATTCAGGCTTTAATGTATTGGAAACTATTTGAATAATCCAGGGGTACTTTATAACAGTTATATTATTCTTCTATGTATATTTCTAAATTATTCATTCCACTATACTTTAGCTTAAGGCTAAGCTTTTTGGGGTCACTGACACATTTGCCAACCCTTGTCTTTAGAAAAATGCAGAAGTATGCATGCAAAAGATATTGTATTTCCAAAGGCTCTTGGAGCCTTAGGTTTAGAAGCTCTGGTTTATAATCTAATTTAAATATGTCACCCTTAGAACGGCAAAATTAACTAAGTGGTATTTTGGAGTTTTTGTTTTAGATATTCTCATAAGGCGATTTAAAGAAGACAAAAGAACAACTGTGCATTTTGCTGTCTAGCATGGTAAACCAGTAATAGCATGCAGGTTGTACCCTCTACATAAGCACCAGGCAGGGAGAGTAGAGATGGAGTGAGTAAGCCATGAGCCCTGTAGCTGAGCTATAGCCAACCTGGAGAAAGAAGTACCTATTTGTTTTCTCATTTTCCTTTTCTATTAGCTTTGTATTAGTTGTCTCAATTTCCAATGTGACTATATTTGTACAGTCGTCATAAAGAGTGTTTTCATGCATACAAGCATGAGTATACACGCACACACACACACACACACACACACACATACACCAAACACTAAACACACCAAATCAAGAGATTTTGAAAATTAAATTAAAAATTAAACATCCATTATTCCAGACTAGTTTTCTTTCATTTCTTTCAGTCTTAGTTCCACTCTTAGCAAGATGGTTATTTCTTTGGTCATATTTTTAATTTGCCATTGGTGATCAGAACATGGATGAAAAATATTTGCCAATGCAAATTCTCTCTCTTCATAACAAGAATAGTCTAACAGTGAGAGGTCATTTTTAGTTAGTGGAGAAAATTATTTTGTATTCCACACAGCTCTGGACACAGACTACTCTTTATAACCTAAGAGAGACTTGAGACCCCTTAGGAGAGAAGAGGATTTTCATTTAACTTTCACTTGTGTGTGGATGGAAGCTTTGTTTCCATCGCCCGCAGGGAGTTAGGATACTTGGCCTGAATCTGACTCTTCAACTTGATTAGCTCTATTGGATCAGTGTTATTGAAATAGTGTTCCACATCCCCAGAAGCCAAACTTTGTTCATCTCTTCCTACCATCTGTGTGCCCAGACTCAGTAACCACTCTCAGATGGTTTGTCTAAGACTGAACCCTTATGAGTCCAAGCAACACCATCTTGCTACCTTAGTTAGGCTGTCTGCTCAGGAAGAGAGACCCAGCTCACTGGGACAGCACTGCTGGATTTATAGAGGGGAAAAATCTTCACATAAAAAGAAAACTTCCTTTTTGTGGTTTCAATAGAAAACCCTAGGTGTTGGTTGGCTCTAAGGCTTTTGATTATCTAAACGGCTATTTATCATTTCTATGGGGAAGATTTTTTTTTTCACGTGTCTTAATGTGCATTGTCTAAATGGGAAACCTTTTATTCTCGAATTTAGTGCAGATTCAGTTTTGCTACCACGTGCTCACTAAACATGCAATAAATATTTATTAAGCTGGTGATGAGATCAGGAATTGGAATGTGCTGGAGCCCAATGTGATGGACAGCTGCACAAGAATTGGATGTAGTCATTGTCTAGCATGAGCCCTCATGTGCCATAAAAATCTGGAGAGGCCATCAGAATGCCGAGCGCATGGCTTTCTGCCCTCCATCCCAGGTGCCAGGGGTTAAGCCTCCCTTGTCGCGGTCGAGCCCAGACTACACAAAGCAGAGTGAAAGTTGCTGCAGATGCTCTTGACTCAAATGAGTGCTGAGCGCTCCCTGATCAGCTCGTTCCTTTGGGCAATATCACAATTTCATCTTGTTCAAGCTGTCTACATTCTTGTTTACTTAGGTTTGCAAATAGAACTTTAGCACTCAAATTAGTACTGACAGTACAACCTGCAAGGGTTCTAAATCCTCATTTGCCTTCATTCCAAGGGACAGCACTCTATTTTCAGAGCAATATTGTTTTATATCAAAATTGCTCTCATGGCATGAAAACATAACGGCATGAAAATGCATGGCACGGAAACCCTGCATTCCTAATTTTAAATGCAGCGATGTGGGTGTTAAAGTCAACCCCAAAGGCATTTCACTCCTTGACCAACCTTGCTGTTTCTTTCTTTTGTACTGTCTGTTTTCCTCACGGGGCACAGAGGCATGTGTAAACAAGAGGAAAAAAAATATTTTGAGGACTGTAATTCAATAGTACATGAAAGTGATGTTGTTTTCCTCCCTTTAAAATATATACAACTCTGCCTTCAATATCCTCTTCTGCTAGGGATCTGGTTGAACTGTCCCAAGACTCAGAGTCACAATTAGTTGAGAGTAAGTTACAATGCCTCTAATAGGCAGAACTAGAGGCAGGAGGGCCAATGAGAAGACATCCTAAAGAGAGTCAACTGCTTCTCATTCTAGTTCAGTCCTATTCGCTGGGAAATCTTGGCACTAAATCGCGGCTGGTTTCCTTTGCAGAAGAGTGGTCAATATGTGTGATGTGCAGTCACCACTGATTATACATCAGCATCATCTCAGGAGCTTTTTACAAAATATGTTTACCTGGGCGCCATCCAGAGTAACTTAAGTAAGAATTTCTGGGCATGGGGCCTGTGTATTGGTACAATTTAAATGCTTCCTAGGTTTCTGCAGTTGACTGGATGGGGAGGAGCTAATATTCTCTGTATGCAGACGTATAAACAACCCCTGCTTTCAACCCCCACACCTTATGTGAGATGTCAGAGTGAAATGGGCTTTCTGATTCTTGCGACATTTTGGAATTCTGCATCATAAATAGCCTTGCTTTTCACTGGCATCCACTTGGTATCCAGCTTCCTCCTCTCTGCAAACTTCCACCCACTTTCTTGCTTTTAAAAATTGTGTGGCATCTCTTACCTGCTATTATCTCCTCGTTCTGGAGGATTATCACCCTCTTTCCCCTTTACTAGCATTTTAATGGAGTCTTGAGAAAGAGTAGAGATCTAAGCATTGCATCCACTGTGTTTAGTCAAATACATTTCCTTCTCAAAGCATCTGTTTGAATTTCTCATTATCTTTGGAAGGGCTTGGCTAAATGTCACACTTTCCCTGTTCGGCCAGATCTCCAGCCTCCTCTCCAGAGCTCACCTGCCCCTGTCCATATGATGCATCTTCAACCTTCACTTTTCTTAGAGTTGCAGCTTACCTGACACATACTTAGTATCTTGGGGCGTTATGAAGAGGAGGAGGGACTTTCTGCATTTTTCAGAGGCATTTTTCTCTCCTTTGTCTCTGTCCCACCTCCCTAAGTCCTATCAATGCCATCTCTTCTGACCTTCACAAATCTTACTCCTATTCTTCCTCATGAAAGGTCTTTCCAATTTCCTACACATAACTTGTGTTTTACAACCATTTAAGGGAATAATAATAATGATTCGAGAAGACTTAGAAAAACAATTAGAATTTTTTAAAGGAAGGAGTCTTTGTAAATTGTGTTGGAAACCAGTTTTCTCCATCTTAAAAGAAATCTTGTAAATATGAAAACTGAGGAGGACCTAGAAGCATTGTCAACTTTAAAAAAATAAAATAAAAGCAGTGGAGCACATGAGCAAGAAAATTCAGAGTATAGAAAGGAACACATGAAATTTGAAAGCTTTCTATCATCTCTCACAAACCTCCACCCCAGGACTAACATCCATTAAATATATTTAATATTTTATTCATCAACATCATTGTGTATATATAAATATAGAGGTTTTTATTTGTTTTGTTTTGTTTTTTTATTTTGTGGTACTGGGGATTGAACCCAGAGGCATTCCACCTCCGAGCTACACTCAGCCCTTTTTACTTTTTGTTTGGAAACAGGATCTCACTAGGTTACTTAGAGTCTTGCTATGTTACTGAGGCTGTCCTCAAACCTACAATCCTCCTGGCTCAGCCTCCCAAGTACTGAGATTACAGGCATGTGCTACCATGCCTGGCTAAATTTTATATATCTACATTAATAGCACATCAACTTTTGCTACCCAAAAAAGGTCGTTATACTCACTTTACTTTGCAGTTTCCGTTTTTCAAATAATATAGTGGAAGTCTAGAAATAACTCAAAGCTTCAGGTTCGACTTGATGACTATGGAAATGTCTCTGGGAGGCAAACATCAGGAGGAAATGTAAAATATACAACCAAAATTATTTGATTCTTGAAAATCATAAAGACTCTCGTAGAATAAAACTTTTGAATAAAATTATAAACTTCCACTGTCTCAAGTTACTTCTTAGTGTTAGTTTAATTATAATTTTAATTACCTTTTTTCTTACTTTTTTCAGTGTTAGCCATAATGGAAAATTCAGGTAGATTACTGATGCCACCCCTAGAGATATACCTGAATTCAGCTCAACACAAAATCACCAGATCAGTAAACATTTTAATAAGCTCACTGAGGCTTAATGACTTCAATTGTTTGCATCATAACATATGTCCCTAAAAACACTCCCGTTTCATACATTTCACAATTATAACAAAAATAATTATTTTCAGCTTCAAAATTTTGATGTTGTGCCAGTACAAAATTTAGGAACAAACTAAACACGACTTACATGCTCAGCCATATTTTATGATTAAAATCTGCTCTGTATTTACAAGCATATCACTATTGCATGGTGTGTGTGTGTGTGTGTGTGTGTGTGTGTGGTGTTAATCGGGGTTCTCCAGAGGAACAGGACCAACAGGAATTGGTTCATGTGAATTATAGGCTAAGAAGTTGCAAGATCTGCAGTCAGCAAGCTGGAGACCCAAAAGGGCTAATGGCGTGCTTCCATCCAAATCCAAAGGCCAAAGAATCAGGAGAGCTGAGAGTGTGAAATCCAGTCCAAGGCTGAGTCCAAAGACAGGAGAAAACCAATGTCCCAGCTCACAGATAGTCAAGCAGAGAGAGAGAGAGAGAGAGAGAGAGAGAGAGAGAGAAAACCAATGTCCCAGCTCACAGATAGTCAAGCAGAGAGAGAGCGAGAGAAAACCAATGTCCCAGTTCACAGATAGTCAAGGGGGAAGCGAGAGAGAAAGAGAGAGAGAGAGAGAGAATTGTCTATTTTGTTTTATTCAGACCTTCAGTGGATTGAATGAGGCTCATCCACATTGGAGAAGAAAATATGCTTTCTTCAGTTTATGGATTCAAATGTTAATTTTATCCATAAACACTCTAAATAGAAAACTCAGAATAATGTTTAACAAAATATCTGGTTACCTTGTGGGCACACAAAATTAATGATCACATATTATGATATTAATTTTAATATATATCATATATATATATATGTAAATACCATACAGCATTTCTCTGTTATGTATATCCACATGTGTATACAAATACAAACTTTTCACACTCATATCTTAGTTGTTCTTAAGAGAATGTGGATGGAGATTATTGGAGATTCGATTTATCTTTTCAAAGCTCTCTCTTTTTTGATATTATTTGTACAATATTTCCTGTTCTATGAACATATTCTGGAAGTGTTTTAAACTTAAATATGATTCTGTGAAATCAGTGATTGCCAGTGCAGACCTGTTTAAACCCAGAGGAGTGGATGTCAACCAGACATCTCATTACATTAAGTGTGAGGACCCACTTCTATCTTCTCAAGTGGTTTTTCAATATGTAACTACTTCATATGTAAGCATCTGTTAAGCCTGGTTGGCTGGCATTTCCAATCAAGTACACAATGAGGCAGTTTTAATTTTAATAAAGCAATTCCAGGTCACCCCCCCACTTTGATTTTGGCTTATAAAGAAAAATGTTAAAGCTATTAGACACTGGGTAATGCAGAAGACATTGTCCCTCAAGTCTGAAGTAGATTTTGAAAATCCAGAAACAAAAAGGAACATTGATGATTAAATTATATAAACATAACACCTTTGAGTTAAATAAGTTTAAAACTGTGAGACAGTTTAATTCATCAACCTGATCCTGAACACCCAAATCATGTAAAACACAAAGGGATAAATCAAAGATAGGGTGCTATCCTATACTTTACAGTCTAAGCTGGTGGCAGAAATTAGATTTGAAACATGAATCAATTTGAGAAAATGAAACATTAGAATTTTAAATTTTTAATTTATATACATTTTCCTGCAAATGACATAATTTTGTTCTTTATGACTGAGTAAAAATTCCATTCTGTGTATATATCACAGTTTTGTGATCCATTCATCTGTTGATGGACACCTGGGCTGGTTCCATAATTTTGCTGTTATAAGTTGTGCTGCTATAAACATGGATATGCATGTATTGCTATAATACTCTGACTTAAATTTCTTTGGAAAGATACCCAAGAGTGATATAGCTGGGTCATATGGTGGTTCCATTTGCAATCTTCTGAGAAACCTCCACACTGATCTCTATAGCTGCTGTACTAACTAGTTTGCAGTTCCATCAACAGTATATAAGGGTTACTATTTCCTCACATCCTTGCCAGCATTTATTATTATTTGTCTTCATGATTGCCATTCTAACTGGAGTTAGATGGAATCTCAGTGTAGTTTTGATTTGCATTTCCCTGATTGCTAATTATGTTGAACATTTTTTTCATATATTTATTGGTCATTTGTATTTCTTTCTCTTTTTTTTAGAATTGTCTGTTCACTTTAATGCCCATTTTTATTGGGTTATTCTTTAGCATTGAGTTTTTTAAGCTCTTTGTATATTCTAGATATTAGTCCTCTATCAGAGGAATAGCTGGCAAAGATCTTCTTCCATTCTGTAGGCTCTCTCTTTAGACTCTTAATGGTTTCCTTTGCTGCACAGAAACTTTTTAATTTAATGCCATCCCATTTATTAATTCTTGTTTTAATTTTCTGAGCTTTGGGGGTCTTATTGAGGAAGTTTCTACCAGTACCTATGTGTTGGAGTGTTGGACCTATGCCCTCTTCTAGTAGTTGTAAACTTTCTCATCTAATTTCTAGGTCTTTGATCCATCTTGAGTTGACACTTGAGCAGGGCAAGAGGTTGGGGTTTGATTCCATTCTTCTACAAATAGATAACTAGTTTTCCCAACACCACTTGTTGAAAAGGCTGTCTTTTCCGGTGTATGCTTTTGGCACCTTTGTAAAAAATTAACTGGCTATAAATATGAAGATTTGTTAGCCAGTCTCATAAATGGGATAGTTCTATGTTTTCTCTCATATGTGGAAACTAGAGAGAAATTGGGTAACAAAAGAGAACTAGAATAAAGGAATAAAGACTCCAATGGAGCGATAGAGGGGATTTAAGGGAGGGAGGAAGGGGGATCGAGACATAATGAATGAAACAGTTTAAATAATGCTATGTATGTATATGAAAGCATCACGAACAATCTCAAGGACTTGACAGGGGAAGGGGAGGGAGTGGAGATGAATCAGGAGGGAAACACATCTAGTGTCGTGTGCATGTATATTCCTATCACTCTATACCTCAGTATGATGTATAATTACCATGCACCAACAAAAATATAAAAAGAAGGAAAAATTTGGGGGGAATATTTATATTTTTTTGTTTACTCTGATAGGACCATACTGATGATAAAAGAACAAAATAGATGGTGCCCACTCTCCTCTTCTTTCTCCTCTTTTTTCTTTTTCCTACTCCAGAACTCAGCCATCTTGTTTCCTTCATGGGCTCTCTCCATTTATCCACAATTTGCCTCTCATTTTAAGCAGAGCAATCCTCTGAAGTCAAGGAGAAGTTCATCAGGGAAGCCGTCATTCCGCTTTATAGATGCCAAAGTAGCCTGCAATATATAGACATTTCCCCCCTTTTCTCTTTGCCGTTCTTAAATTCTACTCCTGTTATGTGTATATATGTTGCATGCACTCCAAATACTTCTAGAAATGAATTCCTGCTTCTGGACCATTTGTTGAAAATTATATGCATCCTGCTAAGGATTTTGAAATGTGGAGCCATTTTTTCAAGTTTCTATAGTACGCCCAAAGGATAAATAATAATAATAATAATAATAATAATAATAGGTAACTTTAAAATTCTCAAAGAAAGTAGTGTGTTAATCAAGAGTCTATAGTCATAAACTAAGTTTCTAACTATAATGTGATACAACATATTAACAAAGTAAGAATGAAGGCTTAAGAAAAAAAATCTCTTCCTCATCACTAAATATGTAGGAGTGATATACCTTGATTTCCATTTATGCTGGGGCTAGGATGTTTCTTGTTGGTGCTGTGCTTGCAAGGAAATCAGTGGTGATTAATTAGCTCCACTAGGAAACTCAAGTATGAAATATTTCAAATCAACTCAAAGTGCATATTTGAAAATTATAAATGGTTCAAAACTTTAAAGTCAATCCATCACCTTCTCCAGAGCTATGTTTTCTCCAATATTAATGTTGCCTCCAATTATGCACATTTTGCACATGACTATTAACTAGAGATTTTACAGGGTAAAGTCTCAGGCTCAAGTTTGCAGTTTTAAGATAATCTATCCATCATTTCTCGTCACAGAAATTATAAATATAGTACATGTATCTTCCTCTTTGGGGTTTTGATACCACTATTCTTTCTGGGGTCTCTCATATTTTCTAAGATCTATTTCAAGAATACTATAGTGATACATGCATACCCATGTTTATAGCAGCAGAATTTATAATAGCCAAATTATGGAATCAACCTAGGTGTCCATCAACAAATGAATGGATAAATAAAATGAAGTATATAAACACAGTGGAATTTCACTCAGCCATAAAAAGAACAAAATTCTATCATTTTCAGGAAAACAGATGGAACTGGAGAAAATCATGCTAAGTGAGATCAGTGAGACTCAGAAAATCCAGAGTCATATGTTTTCTCTCATATGTGGAGACACGAGAAAAAAAAAAGCCTCATGAAAATTAGGAAAGAGAATAGTAGAACAGTAGAAAGGGATGGAGGGAGGGGATGAAAAGAGGAGGTTTGGGGAAGGAAACACAAAATAATGTTATGTGCATATATATGAATACTTCAAGAAGCAGAATTAGCTGACAGCCCTAGCTGCTGCACCTTTGGATTCACCACATTTGCACCAAATTCACGCTCCTCCTGAGATGTTCCCAGTTAAAAGCAAAGGTAGCTTTTACCCAGAGACTTCTTCCCTGATCAGAATTTTTTTTTTTTTTTGCAGTACTGGGGATTGAACCCAGGGGCATTCTACCTCCAAGCTACACCCCAGCCCTATTTTTTTTTTATTCTTTGTTTTGAAACTGGGTCTCACTAAGTTGCGGAGGGCCTCACTAAGTAGCTGAGGCTGGTCGCGAACCTGAATCCTCCGGTCTCAGCCTCCCAAGTACTGGGATGAAGAACGTGCACCACCACGCCTGGCTTCCTGATCAGAAATTTTGGAGGAAGGCGTTGCAGTATGAGACTCTGTCTACCCAGTCCTTCCTTCTCTCTCCCCTTTCATACGTGTCAGATTCACATCTATGTAAAATATTTCCCCTCCCACTTCTCTTTACTCTCCTCTATCCTTTACATATGTCCCTCCAATCAAATCTCATGCACATCTAATCCAGTTTGTTTCTTGGAGGACTGAAACACTATGTTCTTTATAAACTTTTTCTCAATTACCCTCAAAATCTTGGTATTTTCCAGGGGTGGTCCATCCTCTGCTCTTGTTTTGTTTTAGCTACTACCCTATATTCAACATAGCATCCATTTCTTGAAATGTACCAGATCATTATCTGATATGTACTCAGATCATTAGCACAAATCACTTTCTGGACAACCAGAATAGTATATACAGCTAACTCTTGGACATCTTCACTTTTAAGAACTATAGGCACCATAAAATCAATGAATTATAAACTGAATGTATCATTACCCTGAACCCACCAAATCTACTCTTCCCCCTGTATTATCCAGCACAGTAAATTCCAATACCAACCACTGAGAAAAACTCAGCTACCTAAGTGACAAAACTGGTTTTCATCTCAGACCTTTTTATTCATCCAGCCCATCATCCAGTCAACATGGTCTATCAATCTTCCTTTTCAGTATCTTATGCATCTATTTCTTCCATGCCATGTCTCAGCCAGCTATGCACTTAATAAAGTTTGCAGGGAGGAGAAAGCTGACTGCCAGGATGACTTCAGTAGAGAAATAAAAACCAAAAAGCCTTTCATGATGCCAAATTCCAGAAAATCTCATAAAAGGGAGGTACCATTTATCTGACATCCCATGTGAGATATTGGGCAGAAAGGAGAGGAATTATTTAGAATCTCTTTATAAGGAGATTGTCAAGCAATTGCTGGAGCCTGATTTTTCATTTTATTTTATTTTATTTATTTTATTTTGCTTTGTTCTTTATTTTATTTTATTTTATTTTATTTTATTTTATTTTATTTGTGGGTAAACTGAAGCAAAGGAGCTCCAGATTAGGGAATCTGACACAGTAGAGAACTGAGAAAGGTGCAGTAGTGAGAGAGGAAAATCTGTCTCTTGATTGGCCAGTCCCCCCTCATCTTGACTGCTACATGATTCCAGAAAGAATGGTTGGTATTCAGGCATAAAATCACCAGTTTTCTCTTTTTCCCATAATAAGAAATTGAAAGATTCTTATGAGAAAAACTTAAGAACCCATAAGAAAAGAGATATAGACATTGATTTTAGAAGACTCTCTAATAATACAACTGGGTTTCTGCTGGATCAGATCTTTTCACAGCAAAAACCATCTGTGGATACGTTCCATCATAATCATGGGACATCCAGGCCATTTCTTAGCCATTTGTTTGAACAAAGGAAATAACAACCAAACACCAACTTTCAGGTTCAGAAAATAGAAGAATCCTCCATAAACAAGTTTCAAAAACATTCATTTGCATTCACCTTTTTCAGGGAGGACAAAATAGGAAGGAAGAAGTTAATCAAGAAAAGAAGATTGTGGGTGTAGAAGAAATGAAATTCATACAGAGGAGAGGACAAGGGAACATACAGACGTAGAGCTCTGCCGAAGGCTCGGAAAACGATGAGCCCAAGAGGAACTGAGGGATTCCAGAAGGAAGCTCTCCTGGGAGCAAGAGAGGGCAAAGATGGATGTATGCAAACAAGGGCAAAACTGTGTTCAGAGTAATTTTCTGACTCTGTTAGATGGTTTGGGAAGAATTGTTGATGGAACACAGGAAATGAAGCAAATGGAAAGGAAATAGTTCCAGGAAATTTAAAAAAAGGAAATATAACCGTAGAACATAGCTTAGAAGAGAACACTGTGAATAGAATCTAAATAAAATACAAGTTGAGCACTGAATTCACAAATATATTAGTTGTGATATTAAAGTTGTGCTATTAAAGTATGCATGGGAATAATCTCATTAAAAGCATCTGTACAGGGACCATAAAGGGAAAGGTAGATGGCCCCTCGACGGGGCAGATGTTCTCAAACAGCAGTAGACAGCAGAACCACCTGGAGTTTTGTTAAAATAGGAATTACTGAGCCTTATCCTCAGTAGGACTGGGGTGGGGCCCAAGAATTTTGCATTTTCAACAGGTCATTAGGTACTGCTGCTTCTGCTGAGGGTTTGGAAATCACACTCAACCACCACAGCTATAGGATATCTTACTTGCTGTGCTAGATCAACAGGACCCTGCTTTACAGCAGACCTTATTTGTAATAGATCTTCCATAAAAACTCTTGGGATGCAACAAACATTGTTAAAACAGAGTAGGCACAGCCTTCCTGCCTTTCTCCCACAAAGGAGAAAACTATATTTGCTCACTCACTTTACTGTCTTACTATCTCCTTAGGGAAAAGACTCTTGCCTGATGACAAAGGGTCCCCATTAATCTACATAGTAAGAAGTGGCTTTTGGAAAACCATATAAAAAAGTAGCAGTTGGTTAAATCTGTGAGTGATTTAATGCATGCAAGCAAGAGGATAAATGAATTTCAGTTTTGCATTAATTTTGACCCCTGGATGATGCTTTAGGCATTTATGACAGTTTTGAGATTTGTATATGTAGATTCCTCAATCTATTGGTACATTTTCTTGGAAAACGACAAGTGAGTAAAAGAAGAAATTCTATTTTCCTGAATAATCCAACAGATGCCAAAAATAAAAAACAAAGAATTCTGAAGCTGGAGCTGAAGTCTTTTTATTTTATTTTCTCCACAGAGAAAAATGTTATAACTATTAGCTAGGGATAAGCAGTCAGAAATGAGCATGGAGCCAGTAAAAAGAACTTTGTGTTAATTCATCTGTGATTCAGCCCTAAACCCACAGGAACAGTCTTAGAATACTCAGCCAGATGCAAATAGAATTAACCTATATTAATCTCTATTCTTCAGTGGGAAAATATTATTCCTAAGGATCCCAAATAAAAAAATCACTAAAAAATAAATTTAGATAATCCTATCAAAATATGCTAATTCCTAATTATAATACTTATCACTCTTCAGTCATCCCTACTTAGGCACTCTTGTTCAATTCTGCATTTGGTCGCTACCAGTTTTATGCACAAGATGTCATGTAGAATTCTGGGAGGGGTTGGAGAGATGTTTCCATCATAAACCTTCACATTTTTCTAGTGTTTCACCTACTTTTTTCAAAGCACTTTCACATCTGCTATACCTATAATTTTATTTTTAGAGCTGAAAAGAACTGCCTTGATTTGGTTTCTTGGGGACTCCCTAACTTATTATATTTCCTAAAGTAGTGCATGTTCATTGAAAAATAAGTCTCCAGTCCCTCTTCCCATCTAATTACTGAAGTGCAGACATTAAGGTTAATCTCTTTTACTACTTGGTTCCCCCTTGATGCAACTGTACATGAGCTAGGAGATAAGTAGGTCCAAGTTTCTTCGCTTTGCAGTAGTAAACAAATTGCCAACATCCTTTTCCCACTTGTGCTTCGTAATAAAACAAGTGGAGGCTAAACATTAATCTTTGTGATTTCATATGGATCTGAAACAAAGAACTTTAAATGCAAGTGAATAGATGCCCCTCAAATGAGTCCTCCTTCTTTCACAGGTAGACCTTGAGGGACCGCCTCTCTGAAAGTGTAAGAATAAACCCCATACTACTGTGAAGGGGTAGAAAGAATTGTCCATTTGTAACTTAGTTTTAATTTTTTATCACTTCTCAGACATGAAAGAAAGATGTGAACTGCATTTTGGTAGGGGGCTCGTACTTTTTTTACTTCCTGCCAATAAATTCAATATAAATGCAAATTATCATTAGTAGTAGTGTTGGTCATAGGCGTTTTAAGAATCTAACTAAAACCACAGATAATTCCTTCTAATAATCACATTCAGCAGAGTTTGGTGGTGCATGGCTATCATCCCAGTACTTGGGAGGCTGAGACAGGAGGATCACAAAGTTGAGGCCAGCCTGAGCAACTTAGCAAGACCATGTCTCAAAATAAAAAATAAAAAAAAGGACTGAGAGTGTAGCTCAGAGTTAGAAGGCTCCTTCCTACCTCTTGAGTTCAATCTCTGGTACTGAAACACACACACACACACACACACACACACACACACACACACAATCACATTAAAATATTCAAACCTGTAAACATTTTGCATATTATTTCAAGAGATTTATAAACACCTAAAAGTGACTTTCTGAGTTTAATCCCTGATAGTGAAACACACACTAATTTTGAGGTTAAAACAGATTCAAGTCTTAGTCTTGCCTCCTTACCTCTTTGGCCTTGTGCCTTTGAACTTACACGTTTTCAGTTTCTCCATTTGTAAAATTGAACCAATAATATGTGTCCTACTTCACAGGAAAATAAAGCTAGAAAGAGGTCTAGTATTTTAACTGTAATAATAGCAACAATATTATGGGAAATATTGTGTGGGAAAGTATCCTTCCCACATCATTATATTAGAAAACATCGTGGGGGTATAGTCAACCAAAATGCTGCCAACTCCTCTAGCTAAGTAGTGGGCTCTTGGAAAAATATCACATCTATCAGATATTCCTGTGGACTTCAAAATTAGTTATATAAGGACTGAAGTTGTCTGTACTGGGTTAACTCTAACAGCGATGCTCTGATTATAACATCCTCCATTTCCTTTATTCAAAACACAGTAGATAAAAAAACTGGCAATCACTTGGAAATGAAATGTTTTATTAATCTTCAATAAATTTGTGTAGGTATAAATGTATAGAAAATAAAGCATTTGTTAATTTACTAGATCTAGGTCTCCCTACCAGAATGTCGCTGCATGAAAGCAGGTATTGAATGATGCTTGTCTTTTCCCTCTTGGATGCCCGGGAAATCTTGAAGAGCTCCTGTCATGCAGCTGGTACTCACAAACATTTGTAGAATGAAAGGAAGAGCAGAATGAAATCAGTGATGTAGGCAGCAGTCAAATTACTTAGGACATTACAGACCATGGCAAAGAGAGTGGATTTAATTCTCTCTAAACACTAGACAGTTTCAATCAGGTGTGACGTGATCATTGCTTACCATTAAACTCAATGTGTATTTCATATTTCTCAGGATCCCACACTTGACTTTCATTGAAGATACAAGATATTTATGTAAATAAAATGATAACCTAAAATTAGATTATAGGGAAGTACAGAGATAAAGAAAAGAAAACAAAAAGCTAAGAATTTAAAGATATGATGATTTTTATTTAAAGATATGACTTTTATGTATTTCCTTCTCTGAAAGATTATATGGTTTGAAAAAGATCACTATCAATAAAGAGAATTTTATTAAATTCCCATAGGAGAGCCAGGATATCTCATCTCACCAAACATCAGTTCCATAAAGATAGTTTACCTTTCTTGGCATGTTAATTACAGTTTATTATTAATGCTTTTTAGACTTATCTGATTCCCTAGTCTCCTTTCTTGATGAAAGGAAGATGTCATTTTCTATAATGAATTTTTACACACATTTTCTCTACCACATTTCTGTGCCTGCAGCATTAAAGTTACAATGTTCCTAAGGTCAGAGGTACTGTCCATTCTATCTGTTAACACTGAGGATAAGAGAGCCGGGTGTAGTGGGGCACACTTGTAATCCGATTACTTGGGAGGCTGAGACAGGAGGATCACAGGTTCAAGGCCAGCCTCAGCAATTTAGCAAGACCCTCTTTCAAAATAGAACAATAAAAAAGAACTAGGGGTGCAGCTCAGATGTAGAATGCCCCGAGTTTAATCCCCAGTACCAAAAATAAAATAAAATAAGAGGACAATAATATAAAGCTTTTATTGTCTCTTTCAAATTATCAGTGTCACATGATGATGCCAATGAAATTTATCATTTTTAGATCCTTGTAAAATAACTTTAGTCTTCATTTTAAAATAATATACTTTAATCTTCATTTCTAGAACCTTACAAAATAACCTACATCTTCATTTTAAATATGTATATTATCTAAGTATTTTTTAAATACCAATAATGATGGGGTGCCTGCCCACTAGAAGAATTTTTAAAGGCTATACTATTGTTTTTCCCTTTTTGGTTTGAAATAATTATAGATTCACCAGAATTTGCAAAAGGAGTGGGGAGTTCAATGTAGGCTATATCAGGATCAGATAAAATGAGTTCAGAGCAAAGAAATTCACTAGAAACAAAAAAGATGTTATATGATGTTAAAAGACTCAATCCAGCAGGACGACATAATAATCCTAAATGTGCACACAGCAACCCACAGAGCCTCAAAATATGGGAAGCAAAAACTGATAGAGCTGAAAGGAGAAACAAACACACAATTTTAGTTGCAAACATTAACACCTCTGAGCAAATCACAAAACTTTTTGATAAAAGTAAAGAAAATTTCTAGTAAAGAATATGGAAGATCTGAACAACAGTCAACTGACAGGATCTAATTGACATATATAGAAAAACTGGCAAGAAGGGGACCTAACTGAGGGAGATGGGAGGGGGAAGAGGGAAACCCACTAATGCACATGATGTATATACACAAATTTATCAGAGTCAATCACTATGCTGAGCACAAAGAGGAAGGAAGGGGGAGGGAATAGGGTAGGATATGAGGGAGGGCTAAATGAGCAATGTGTGCATGCATGCTTCTGATACCCTGACACTTATCAAAATGTGTAACTACAATGCACCAGTAAATGAATATATAAAAAAAGAAAAATTGGCATATGTATGTCTCATTGACACAGTATTCTAGACAGTAGCAACAGAACACATATTTTTCAAGTGTCCTTGGAATATTCATCAAAATAGGCCATATCGTAGCCATTGCATAAGCTCCAAAAAAATTCAAAATAATTGAAATTACCTTGAGGATGTTCTCTGACCATATTGAATTCAAATCACAGTAGAAATCATTAACAGAAAAACAAAAGGAAAAACCTGTACATTCTAAGAAACTTAAAAATTACACTTCTAAATAGTCCCAGGGTAAACGAGAATGCCTCAAGTGGAGCAAAATATCTACAGAACTGAATGTAAATGGAAATAAAGCATATCTAAGTATGTGGGATGCAGCCAAAGCAATTCTGAGGTGCTTATCTTAGATGTTTATGTTCGAAAAGATAAAACGTCTCAAATCAATAATCTGTTTCCCACCTCAATAAACTAGGGGGCAAAAAGCAAAGTACACCTAAAACTCGAAGGAGGAAAGAGATAATAAAGATGGTAGCAGAAATCAATGAAATTCAAACTAGGAAAACAATAAAGAAAATCAATGAAACAAAAAGTTGTTTCTTCAGAAAAAAATCAGTAATGATGATGATTCTCTAGTAAAACAGGCAAAAATATGAAGAAGTCAGAAGTAACCAATTAGCAATGAAAGAAGGGGTATCACCACAGATCATGTAGCCAGTAGAAAGACTAAAAACAGAATACAACAAACAAGTTCTATGCATATATTAAAATGTGAATATAAAAATGTAGGGAAAATGTATAAATTTCTTAAAAAACCACAGACTACTAAAACTCAACCAAAATGGAAATGATAGCCCACGTAGCCCTACAGTAGTTTCTAAAAATAAATTTTGATGAAAAAAACTCCCAAAATGAAACCACAGGCCCAGATAATTTCACTGGGGACATTTCCAAAAGTTTAAAGAACTAACACAAATTTTACACAAAATTTTATAAAACATGGTAGAAGAGGATATATTTCCTAACTCATTTTAAGAAGCCAGAATTATCCTGATACCAAAACCAAAGAAACAGTCAAAAAGAAGAAAACCGCAGAGAAATATAATATTAGTGAATTGAATCTAGCAATGTATAGAGTAATTCTGCATCATAACCACACAGGATGTATTCCAGTTACACAGGACTAGTTCTCAAAAGTCAAACATTGTAACTCTCCATGTCCTCAGCCTATAATGGAAAAATCGTATGATCACATTAACTGGTACATAAAACACATGTGATAAAATCCACAGCCATTCATAATAAACATTCTCAGCATGTTGTAAATAGAGAGGAATCTCAACATGATAAAGAGAATCTACAAAATCCTACTAGCAATATACTTCTCTGTGAAAGAGTGAATGTTTTCCTCCTAAAATCAGAACTAAGGCAAGAGTGGTCACTGTCATTATTCTTATTCAACATAGTACAGGCAGTTCTGGGGACTGAAATAAGGCATGAAAGAGAATAAAAGGCACAGAGATTGGGAAAAAAATAAACGATCTCAATTTAGAGATGACATAATTGTCTACATTTTTAAATATCCCAGAAATCTACCCACACAAAGAATAACCTAGAATAAGAGTTCCGCAAAGTTGAAGAATATGAAATACACACATGAAAATCAATTCTATTTCTACAGGCTAGCAATGAACATGTAAAAATCAAAATTAAAAATCGAATAATAATTGACAAATATTGTCCTTGACCACACTTTAGTTAAGCTCTTCTGAGCCCTCTTTCCAATGAGGCCTAAACTGTGGCCTGCCTTCAATGAGAATTTTGCCAATTCAGTTTAACAAGAATACACATGCCCTTAATACCTAATGACCCTTGACATCTGATCAAATTATTCATCTTCCTCCTTTGATGTATAAGTCATGGCCTGCCTTCAGCAAGAGTCATCCTACCCTGGATGCCTCTTCTTAGTGATTTTCCATCCACTGATCCCCTCAGTTTGTGGCTCAGCTATAAATCCCTACCTGTCCTTAAATTTGGAGTTGTGCTCAATCTCTTTCCCCTGCTGTAATAGAGTTGGCCCCAACTGCAAGCAGCTTTGAATAAAGTCTTCCTCACCACTTGTGTGTGGCGGTGGAGGTGGGGGGTTACTGGGAATTGAACCCAGGGGCATTCTACCTCTGAGCTATACCCCCAGTCCTTTTAATTTTTTGTTTTGAAACAGGGTCTCACTAGGTTGCTGACAGTCTTGCTAAGTTGCTGAGGCTGTTCTTAAACATGGGATCCTCCTGTTTCAGCCTCCCAAGCACTGGGATTACAGATGTATACCACCATGCCCAGCCATCCTCACCATTTTAACAAGTGCGAGAATAGTTTTCCTTTTACACAATCACACCAAAGGAAATGAAATACCTAAGTATATATCTAATGAAATATGTAAAGAATTTGTATCTAATGTGATCCTGAAAATTGTTTTATTACCTGACTAGAGTAATTTACCAGCTCTCCATGTATTTTTTGGAGAAGAACGACAGTGCCATCGATGAAAGCGTTACTGAATAAATGAGAATAAAATTACGCATATGAATTATCCTTTGCAAAATATAATGAGAGATATACAGCTGTTATGTTCTCTTTTTTTTTTTTTTTTGCGATGCCGGGGATTGAACCCAGGGGCATTCTACCTCCGAGCTACACCCCCGGCCCTATTTTTTATTCTTTATTTTGAAACAGGGTCTCACTAAGTTGCGGAGGGCCTCACTAAGTAGTTGAGGCTGGCCGCGAACCCGGATCCTCCGGTCTCAGCCTCCCAAGTACTAGGATTACAAGCGTGCACCACCACACCCAGCTATGTTCTCTTAATACCACCACTAATATAACAATTGGACTTAGAAGAAGTTGGGTAAAATTGGATGTGGTAGCACATGCCTGTAATCCCAGTTCTTGGGAGGCTGAGACTGGATCACAGGTTCAAGACCAGCTTCAGCAATTTAGTTAGATTCTCAGCAATATAGGGAGACCCTGCTTCAAAAAAGGGGTGTGGGGGGGGCTGGGAGGTAGAATGTCCCTGGGGTTCAATCCCTAGTACCACCAAAAAAAAAAAAGTTGGAAAACAGTTGTTCTTCCCATTCAATCCTGAAACATATTCACACCGTGAACTGAAGTCATTGCCATCACATAACACAGCTACAGCCAAGATATCCTGAGCAGTGAGTATTCCACAGCCCAGCTCATAACAAACCTGCAATTATACTACACCTGAAAGAGGACACAGCTCTGAGTAGCGGGCCTTCATCCATATTCCAGACACACTGAATGCTTTCCGACTTTAGGTGAAGGACTCCTTTTGTTGGCCTTTTAAATAGATATCTTTGCCACCTGGAATTGTGGAAAATATAGAAATATAAATTCTAAATTATTTCTCTGTGCTACCCAAATCTCATTATGCCCCCAAATAAACCTGAGTTCTTCAAGGTTTGCTTTAGAACATGGGATTAATGATATGCATTATCAATAGGCCTAGGAGAAACATAGAATATAAAAATAAATTATTCTTCTCTGGGTCCTATCATTTCACAGCATTAAGTATCTTTCAACAGAATTTTCTGGAAAGAGAGCCTCCTTCAAGACTGTCTATTAACATTCACAAATAATAATGAAGTGTCATTGGCATTATAGGAGACAGGGACTGTGATATACTGAGAAAAAAACATTCAGGACAGTGATTTTCGACAGTCATATAAATGAAGTTATTTCAGGATTATCTCTTAAAGAACAACTTATCTAAAAAGAATCAATAGATGATGCTATTTAAGATTATCTTGGTTAACTTTAAAGTGAGGTAAAATGATCAGAGGAAAAACATTTTCAGTGCCATCCCTCATTTTCAGATTGGCTACTCCTTCCTCCCCAAACCTCTTTCTCTTTCTCTCTTGCTCGCTCACTCACGTGTGTGCACACACATAAAAGTTTGCCACTTAATAGTTTTCTGGCTCAATTTATTGAAATCTATAGGCCTAAATAGGAAGAAGATATTTATTTATTTGTTTGTTTATTAATTTATTGTGGTACTGGGGGATTGAACCTAGGGGCGTTCTACCTCTGAGCTACAGTCCCAGCCCTTTTTTTTATCTTTTATTTTAAAACAGGGTCTCATGGAGTTGTTGAGCATCTCACTAAGTTGCTGAGGCTGGCCTCGAAACTGGGATTCTTCTGTCTTAGTCTCCCAAGTACTGGGATTACAGGCATGTGCCACCATGCCCCATTTGCTTCATAATCTGATATATTATTTCATTCTTAATATTCAGTTGTATACACAAAAAGGACACAATATCTGGTGAATTTATTTTTACTCTCCTGGACACTAACAGTAAAAGTTATTTTTTAGGTGGTTTTCCATGCTTGGATAAGGATATAAGGATATTAAAAGACTGCAAATAATCAGAGAGAACAGAAACAGTACTAAGAAAAATAAAGACTAGGAATATAGACAGTCTGAGGCATGTTGTTTTTTATTTTATTTTATTTTTAGGAAATAGAATGAACTTCCCACCAGGAAGATCATTTTTTGGCTTATTTTATCCCTACTTCTTCTGAGAAGTTGTTTTTTCTGTCTGTCTGTCATGCAAGGTTAAGTTTTCCTTCTCTCTTTATGATTCATCTCATTTTGATGAGCAGTGCGGCTATATTTCCAGTTTCCTACTTTCCCCCTTTTCATCCCATTATTAGAAACATGAATTCCAAATTATTTCTTAGCGTTACCAAAATCTCTCTATGACTCCTAGATACACCTAAGTTCTTTAAAGTTTTCCTTATTCCATTGGATTAATAACACATTATCTATAGGCTGGCTATAGGGACAGGTGTTCTTTTTTTAATTCGTAAATCTTGATTATTATCACTTTGGTCATTAATGAGAAATGCATACTGTAAAGTGATGGTTTTCAATAAACTATGGAGAAAAATAATACCTGGATCTGTTGGCAGCCTTTTCTAAGTACATAGAAAATATCCCATAAATTTTTTGATGTCTATTTAGCTATAAGCAACAAATCAACAAGTATGTTTCCTGCCTTGATCATTTTTTTTTTTGCCCCAAAATGTAACTGACAAAGAGTGGGAAGAGCAGGCAAAGACCATCTCTCTTCGCAGACCAAGAAAATCCACTGTCATGACCCAGTGTTACTCTAATGAAGGTGTCCTATCCCAGGGCGCCTGGGGCACAAGCAAGATTGAGAACTACCACTGTGCACAGAACAGGAATCCATTTCCACGTTAAATGCTCCTTTTAAACCTCCGTGAAGTCAGAGAACAGTAAGTCATTATAATTAATACTGCTACTAAACATAAAACGCAAACACTGGCCTGAAAGTTGCTTTCTAAGTGAGGCATGCCATTCCAGTCTCCAAATTACCCGAGTTCCCAACTCAATGGCTCTCAAGAGAAAACAATAAACATACATTTGAAATGAACCAAGTAAAGATCAGGATGCCTGTTCTCTCTGAAGAAAGATGGCTGTTGTAAATATGTTTATGTTTTTATTTCTCAAATTATAAGAATCTTTCCAATTTTCTAGCAACATTGTAAAGAGCACAGAAGCTGGGGTTTCAAACAAGAATTCAAATTCTTGGTCCTCAACCAAGTAGTGTATGGATCTGGAAAATTTAGTTAAGCTCTTTAATAGAAAATCCATTTATTTATCAGTAAAATTAGAATAATTATTTTAAAGTGCTTATCACAGCAACTGTACCAATTAAGCAATCAATACATGGTAGCTATCATTTTTATATGAAATTAACTCTGTAGGATATTGACCAGTAAGTCAATATGTATTTAAATATGGGTTTTATTCAAGAGGAAAGTTGATTTAGTTATAAAGCTGATTCAAGATAAAATAGACACAAATACTTATGATTGATATATTTTGTAATTATTTATAAATTATTCCAGTTCCATTGTTAAACAAATCCTAAGGTAAATGATGAATTAATTTTGATTAATTAAAAATATTCTTTTATATCTCAACACATCATCATGAGATAAAGAATAAGACATTCACCTCTACCCTCTAAGATCTTAAAATAGATTTCAATAACTACATTAATGCCTATAGGATTCATACTTAAGTTTGTAGGGTAAAATTGTCAGCATAAAATGGGACTCAAATGATAATAGCAACTACTACTTGCCCCAGCCCAGTGAAGTTTATGAAATGCTGATTTATTTCACAGGAGAAAATAAAAGCAAATATCAAAGCCTAAAAGGAGACAAATAGGAAAGAAATAACTTCTCAAAGAAAATTAAAATCATTTTTTGAAGCCAGGAGGAAAACACAAAGCTGGTAATATCTTGGAAGAATGGTACTGCCATCTTCTCTCGGTTCCTGCTTTTTCGAAATGCTTGCTGCCAAGAAAAAGAAAAGTACAACTGCTTATTGGCTACCAAGGAATTTAAAACAGAGATTCAAAATCTCGAGACCCACATACAGCAAGGAATTGTCATTCTTATCCTCCAGTCACCCCAAGAACTCAATTTGCTTCCAGTGGTTTAACTGAATCCAGATTGCAAAAGAAAAAAATGTATACATTTTATAAGAAAATTTCATTTTTCTACTTGAAAAAATCCTCAAAATAGCAATTTAGATGAGCTGGAAATCTAGAGGGAATGTTTTATATGTAGTGTTTTTACTTTTGAATCAATTTTAGAAACAGTAGTAGGCAAAGGAACATCATGTTTTACTGGGCTCCTACTTATAAAATGACTGATCATGAAATAAACACAAGGCTACAGTATGTGTGGGGTGTCTATTGATAACAATATCAAAACAGAACTAAAGTTTACTATCTCCAATTCGGTTTTATAGTAAGAGTAAAAATTAAGGCCCCTTCCAAAAAAAGAGTCCTGTCTGGATGAAAGGAGAAAGATAAATTATTTAACTATTTTTAGAACAGATACTACAAAAGTATTTTTACAAAGGACCAGAGGAAATGATGTAGTCAAGAAATAGGAAGCTTCAAAAATTTGGGGTTGATTTAGTTTTATTTAAGATAGACCTTAGAGTCTGTGCATTAAATTAACAAATGCTTGATTTTATTATTTTTCTTTTATTCTTGTGAAAATATGAAAAGCGTTTCTCTCACTAACTTTCTTTCCAGATTAGGTATATATTGGATAACCCAGATACTAACAGCCTTTTAGAACAAAGGAAGCTAATCAATTTTCATAAAGAATATGAATTTAAACATTTGAGATAAAAGAATATCAAAAGATAAACACAACCTCTCCAAACAAACATTTGCAAGCTTTGATCTCCCTCATTTTGGCAACTAAAGTTTACACGTCCAATCCATGTTTTCTTAGTAATTCTCTGGCTAAAATCCAGAGTAGAAATACCATAAATTAGAAGTCAGGAATTCTAAGAGTGTTTTCTTGGTTTCTAATATGGCATAAGACTTAAGGATAAAGCACTACTTCATAAAACATCCTAATTTTTTTTTTTTTTTTTGGTGGTACTAGGGATTGAGCCCAGGGGCATTCTACATCCAAGATACACCCCCAGCCCTATTTTATTTATTTATTTTTAAATTTTGAAACGGTCTCGCTAAGTTGCTGAGGCTACCTTGAACTTGTGATCCTCCTGTCTCAGCCTCCCAAGTACAGGAGTGCACCACCATTCCTGGCTAAGACATCCTAAAATCTTAATGTCAGGTGTCTGGACTGTGGCCAGAATTACAAGGTAGAAACATGAAAGTAACTAGTGTCTCAACTAGGTTCGATGTCAAAACACAAAATAAATTCTGTTTTGCTTTGGGGCCTTATTTTCAGTTCCCCTTTCCTCCCTACACATACTCATAAACTCTTCCATAACGCCCCAACGCTGTTCTAGTTTAGAGATAATCAGAACAGATGATTTCATGTCTTAATTTTAACCACATAAACCATACAGCTGAATTATCACAAGCTTTTTTTCTAAGAAAAAAATGAACCTTAATAAATAGTTATATCATGTCCATGTTATTTAACATACACATATATTAGTAGTTTTTAACATGTAAGTGCATTAGTAGGAGTGTCTATGGCCCTGAGTAGCAGATAGCTTTCTTCGTATAGCTTGGAAAGTGATGACTGCCTGTTTTTGTCAGATCTGCACAATTGTGATATTCTGTACTGTGCATTCCTTTTACCACCAGGAAGTGATAGACTCTCCTCTATGCCTTTCGTGTCAACTATTTCTTCCTGAGTTTCCTTTGTATGTCTTCCTGAGTTTCCTTTGTATGTCTCACTCCATGCTTGTTGCTACCACCGTTTTCTTTGAGCTTCTGAGCTTATCACAGTAATCTTCCTTACTGCCTTTCTCCCAAGCTCAGGTACTCCAGCATATCTTCCTTAGAAATCAATCTATTCTACTCAGCTTTGTTCTTATCAGAAACTAGTTTTCACCTATGACCTGCTTTCCCGGGCAGTGAGACAGTAAGGAAGCTGCTTCATAAGGATCAGTGGGATCAGTCACCTACTGAAGCCTAGATGCTTCCTGAGATGACACCGCGTATCTGTTATGATACAACCCCAGGGCTCTCAAGAACTCTCAGCCCAATTTTGGGCAGTCTTAGCTGAAGATTTCCCTTTCCTGGTGCCAAAATGTGTTTTGATGTAACTCTGACCCATTGGTCCTTATTGTGCTCTCTGTATCCAACAGAAATAACTCTCTTTTTGTTTTCTACACAAAAGCCAAGGAGAACCAGCAAGTGCCAGTGTCCAATTTGGACCCAAAGAGGGAAAGAATAACTTACAAGAGCTGTAAAATAACAATACATATGTAGTTTATGTTACTTTATCCCATTATTTAATGACTGAAACGGGGGGGGGGGGTATCTCCTCTTATAGGGTTTTTGTCCAGTGGATTTTGATCAATGAAATCCAAGGACTAATGAGGAGTATAGAAATATGAAAGTTTATTTTAAGTCAGGGAAAGCTAGAAGACAACAAACTCCCCCCCCATAAGATGGTCCCTGAAAGAGAGTAACCACCAAAGCTCTTGGGAGGTGGGCTTTTAAACCTTACTGTGGTTTCTCATCTGCTCTTTTATGATTGGTCAGAATTCGGTTTGGGGGAACCCATGTCTTTTGACCAATTTCAGTCTTTAATTTGAATTGTCATCTTGTGGGCTGGTGGGCTCTGATTTCCTGGTGCCTACTGGTCTCTCACCTCCCTGTTCACTTCCCCCCCACCTCACACAAGGTGATACAAATGGCCTTTTTTAATCCCTCCGGTACCCAGATCCTCTGCCCTGCCTCACAAAGATGTGTTGAAGTGTCGGAAGCACTGTTCATATTATTGTTCATAGTTAGGATTGACTGAAATACACCTGGAGTAGGATATCTACATTAGTCTGCTAGAGCTGCTATAACAAGAGTTCCACACACTGGGAGGTAAAGCAGAAATAAGTTACTGCCTCACAGCTCTGGAGATCAAAAGTCTGAGTTCAGTCTGGAGTGGTGACACACACCTGTAATCCTAGGACTTGGGAGGCTGAAACAGTAGGATCACAGTTTCCAGGCATCTTCAGCAACTTAGTGAGGCCCTCCACAACTTAGTGAGACCCTGTTCCAAAATAAAAAATAAAATAGGGCTGGAGGTGTATCTCAGAGGTGGAATGGCCCTGGGTTCCATCCTCAGTACCACAAAAATAAAAAAAAGTTCGAGTTCAGTTGGGCGTGATGGCACATGCCTGTAATCCCAGTACTTGAGAGGCTGAGACAGGAGGATAGCAGGTTCAAGGACAGCCTCAGCAACATAACAAGACTCTCAGCAACTGTAGTGAGACCCGTTTCAAAAACCCAAAATATAAAAAGGGCTGGTGCTGGGGGTAGCTTAGAGGAAGAATGCCCCTGGATTCAATCCCCAGTACCACCAAAAAAAAAAAAAAATTCCAGTTCAAGGTATCAGCAAAGTTGGTTCCTTCCAAAGGCTAAGCGGGGGCATATGTGCCATTTCTGTCTGGCTTCTACATCATCTCGATCTCTGACTTCATATCTACATGGCATTCTCTTTGCGTGCATGTCTATTTTGTGTGCAAATTTCCCCTTTTTATAAGGATATGAGTTATATTGGGTGAAGACTGAGTTTCATGACTATATTGTAACTTAATCATTTGCAAAGACTATTTCCAAATAAGGTCACATTCAGAGACACTGGAGATTAGGACTTCAGGATATGCATTTTGAGGGGACACAGTTCAACCCATAACACTAACCAAAATCATAAACTTATCAACTATGACTTTGAAGATATGAATTACATACTTTCTGTCTTACTTTCTCCTTCTCTAAAAGGACAATAATGATAGTACTTAACCTCACAGAGATATATGGTGAGTTATTTGAGTCAGTGTAGCTAAAATACTAGGTAAGCCAAGCACGGTGGCTCATGCCTATAATCCCAGTACTTGAGAGGATGAAACAGGAGGTTTGAGGCCAGCCTTAGTAACTTAGTGAGGTCCTTAGCAATTTAGCAAGATCCTGTTTCAAAATCAAAATAAAATGGGTTGGGTATGTAGAATGCTCCTAGATTCAATCCCCAGTACCAAAAAAAAAAAAAGCTAGACCAATGTGTAATAGATAGTAAAGGTTTGATAAATGTCTTTTATTATTATTATTATTATTATTATTATTATCATTGCTCAGAATTAGCTGAGTTAGTATTATGAGTCCATTTGTGTTCATCTTTGCCAGTGTGGGCTGTCATCCCCTGACTGAAGAACTCCAGACACACTCTGCAGCAAGTGCAAGCAGTTCCTATGCCTCAGGAAATGGCTTGACATTAAGCAGGGGAATGCAAGACAGAAAACCTTTTTCTGAGAGGAGTAGGAAGTCTGAATATTCAGGAAGACCTGACATATAGCTAGAAGTCATCTGCCCAAATCACCATATTAGTTATCTTCTCAGCCTTCTATATTTGTGGCCTCATTTTGAGGATAACACCCCCAGAAGTTTCATTAATTCCTTGTTATGATCTGGTTTATTTCTCATCAACCAGTTTTCTCTTCTCTGAACACGAGCCACCTTGACCCATAATTATTTTAAAAGAAAGTCCCCAGACTTAAAAACAAGTGTTCAAAGCATTACAGGTAGTATTTTCCCCCAACATTATACTTCCTAATGTTCATTGCTCTTTTTCTTTCTTATTTAACACTTACATCACAAAGAATTCATAGTGTTCTCTCATGCTTGCTCACAAATGACATATGTGCATAATAATAAAAGTGTGTGCCAGTGAAACAGAACTTGTTGGAGAGAGAGTTTGTTAGGTAGATAGATAACGATATTACGAGGAATTAATTAAAGTGATACTAGAGGCTGGCAAGGCCAGTCTGAAATCTATAGAGCAGGTTATCAGGAAGAATAGACTAGAAACTTTTCAGGACCTGATGCTGCAGCCCCAAAATGGAATTTCTTCTTCTTTTGGGGAATCTCAGTCTTGTTCATAATGCCTTTCAACTGATTTATTCAGGCCCCCAGATAGCCCAAAATAAATTCCTTTGAACAAAGTCAATTGATTATAAATATTAATCACATTAACAAAATACCTTCATGGCAACACTGGTATTTTATTGAATAACTGTATACTATTCCTGAGTCAAGTTGATACATAAAGCTGACCACCACAGAGACTCTAAAATTATTAATGGCTGCCTTCAGTGCTGGGTTTAATGGGATTCTGTGGTTGTTTCTAGATGAGTCTAAAAGTACTTAAAATTACTTGCCTGGGGTTAAGAAAGGTAGAAGTGCCACAATATGACATTTGTTACTTTAATAAAGATCTAATAAATATGAACACTATTAATAAATGACTGACTGTGATTAGAATCACAACAGAGTCTCAAAGTACAATACTATCAAGAAAAACGCATCCTGATGTAAGCACAGTTTCTCTAGGGTAAACTAATACATGTCTAAATATTTTCCAGTAGCCAGTTTTTCAGTGTAGAATATATAATTTGGTGAATTCATCAAACAATAAACATAACATCTAAAGATATCTAAGATAGATTTATAGTTTCCTCTTTGGGAATTCAAGTTATTCAAGTGTTTGCAACATGCATCAAATGCTGTGTAGTGAGAATAAATCAGTGGATAATGTCTTAAGTCAAAAAAGAGTTTTTGTTACCTCACCATTTCACTTGAATATTTATAAAAACACTTGGAAAATCTACTACATGCTTTAATCCTTTCTTTTCAGAAAGGGTTTCCTAAGATGAAAGTCTTAGACATAACATTTAAGTCCCAATTCATCTGTGCACAAATGTTTCCAAATGTGAAGTCTTGTACCCGTAGTATATTGAAGTCCATATTTTTTCCATTGGATTAGGTGATGTTTCTCATGTTTCCTTTTTGAGAATTTCTAATCTGTAGTCGGAAGTAAAATAATAGGTATCATCTATTATCATAAAGTTTTTCTCATGCAGAAAGACAGTGAAACTAATTAAAATAACCACAACGACATGAATTTAAAAGCAAAGAAAGAAAAGGAAGAGAAAATGTTGCCTCTATAGATAAGAAAAAATAGTGAATTATCTAGTAACAAGAAGGGTTGAAAAAGTTTCTGAGGTTGTCATACACTTCATATTTACCTTATGCTCACCTTAAACTCGGTATTCTTACCCAGAGCAGTCATGTAAGACACTCTTTCCAGAACAGTCTCCCATGAAGAGCAAGTCCAGGGGGTTGTCCTGTGTCATTGACTCTGAGCTCAGTGAGACACCTCACAGCAGAGAAAACACTGCAGGCTAGCCTGGCCAATCTTCCCAATCCATGCACACAGGAATGTTCAATCTTGTCTGACCTCAAACCCATCACTTCACTCCTCTTCTTTAAAGTTTGGCATGGACATCTTGGTATCTTATATCTAATTCCACTGACGCTCTACAGTGTTCAGGACCCCCTCCACACTCAGGACTCTCCTCATCCTCAGAGCCCCACCTGGATCACTGTAGAGACCCCCCTCCTTTTATCTGCTGATGGGTCACTGTCAAAAGATCAACAGTTCAATCCACAGGGAGGAAAAAAAAGTTTTCAAGACCCAATCTTTTAATCTGTTGGTGTTATCCTGCCCGTTTCAGAGTTTTAGAATGACTTACATCCTCTTTAATTTTCTTCCATCTTCCTCCCAATGCTCTTATCCCCATATCCCAGGAACCCCCAAGCAGGGTGCCTCCCTAATGGTTAGTTTACTTGCTATCCGTATGTGTTAAATGTCTACTAAGTGCATGAATGAGGAGAACTGATGGGAAGATGCTATACTGTTTTATATTTCTTAAGCCACTAGCATTTTTCCCATTCCACAACTCTTTTACACCATGAGTTATCCAAAAGTAATGTCCCATGTTTACTTAGAGAGATTCAATTAGGAAAATGAGGTGGCAATGTACAGATGTTTTGAATTGCAGACAAGCTTGGAAAAGATAGACCAGTGGTTCTCAACCATGGGGCTTAGCTTCCTGGGGGGCAGTTGCTAATGTGTGGAGGCATATTTGATGGTCACAACTGGAGGACAGGACGCTACTGATATTTAATGGGGGAGGCCAGGGATGGGCAAAACATCTTACAAAGCACAGAACAGTTTTCACCCACAATACAGAAGTATCCAGCAGAAAAAGTTGGTAGTGCCAAGGTAGGGAAACTCTGAGACAAAACCCAAGGAGACTTCAAACTATCTTTTTATATGGATAAGTAATAAAGGCATAGGTGAATTAGCAATTTTCATTTTCCTAAAGAGGAAATATATTTAAATTTCTGAGATGAATTATTTAGCTAAAAAAAGACCTTTCTGACTCTAAATTGTTTTAACAAATGTCCAGAGTATATAAGCATTTTTCTTAAATGGTTTCAGTATATCCCTGCCTAATGGTAGTACAGAAAATATGAAAACAAGTCAAGACTTTTATATTATTAGTATTCTGGATGAAACAGATGCCAGTTGACTAAATAAACAAAACCAAAAAGGCGTGTCACTAATCTGGGAATTAGTCCTGATCTCTTTTACTATTGTCAATTATGTAATTATGTTCTTCGTATATCAATATCATTTTCAGTCTCATCACTGCAAATTATAATATTGGATATTACAAACAAAATAGCCCAATGATTGACATAAAAAATCCTAGCTCATCTCAAAATCCATACTTGTTTTGCCTCTATGTAAATAACTGCAGTTGCTATATTATTTGAAGTTTATTTGTGTTCAACTGTTTGCAGTTGATTTGTGTTCTTCGGCATGTGAGCAATAAGTTGCCCTTCCAATTGATAGCTATTTTTACCACAAGATGCCTAAGAATGAAGTTTCCTAACAGTTCTAGTAACTGCAGGCTCCCTTCTATTTTAGAAAACCTGAGAGCTCAGCCTTGTGGCTGTGTGATTGTTCTATTCTTCTTGTTGCTTTTGCTTGCTTTTACTGAAAATGACATTTATAAAATCAGTTTAAATAGAAAGTTCAGGTAACTTACACATGTTTGAATAGAAGGACTGACTTTTTTCATAATTATAGATTATAACATTTTAAATTAGAGAAAATTCCATCATCAAATGACGGATAGCATTCATGGACTATTTAGAACAATGATTATGAGGAGTCTTCATATATTCTAATTTTTTCCAGTATTAGTAATTTCTATCTCCACAACTTACCATACTTTTGGAGAATATGGATTGTAGTTATTTATGTACATGACTCCTCTTCCCTGAATTATACCCTTTGCAACTTTATATCTCCTAGCACACTTACCAAAACAAACAAAACAAAACAAAAACTGGAAATTAGAGTTGTGTGTGTGTGTGTGTGTGTGTGTGTGTGTGTGTGTATGCAAGTGTGTATCTTCTACATCTATAATAAAGTAAAACCTAACTGGGAATCTAATATGATAGAAAAAACCTCAGGAGAAAATTCAAGAGTTTAATAAATATGACTCTGGCATTAATGAGCTATGTGACCTTCAGGCAAGATACATAATCTCATTGGGCTTTGAGTCTAATAGTCCTATGTATGATATTTTTACCTTTCTACCCATACATAAAATGGGTAATCAACTCTGTCCTATTTTTCCTCAGAGATGAGTAGAAATAAAGACCCTTTATTCTGACAAAAGTATCTGCTGTCACCAGTTCTAATCAAATAGGCTTAATGTCATGGTCATCTGACAGCGGTTATTACAAGTGGAGAACCTAATTGGTGGCAGCTTCTAGCCTTGGAAGCCTCTGACAGTTGCAGCTTAACAGGTCCTTCTAGTAGAATTCCCAGTGTTAATTTTTTTTTTCTGCTGGGTTTCCAACCTGGAATATGACTGTGGTCACTACCAGGCCAGTAAACAGATGACCAGAGCAGGTCCAGATATCCTTAAATATTCTGATTCAGGAGAGCCAGAGGGAGATTTTTAAAAGCTCTCTACCAATCAAAACTATTCCTCTGGGAAAACCCCCAAACATTAATACTTTTGAGGAGGTTCCACAGGTGAGTCTAAGGTATAAGAATCACTTGCCCAGCGCGGTGGCTCTAAAAATGCTTTCCCCAGACCAGAATCATCAGCATCACCTGAGAACTTGTTAGAAATGCAAAGTCTATACCTCCTGAGTCAGAAACCCTAGAGGTTGAGCTCTGCAATCTGTGTTAGCAAGGCCTCCAACCAATTCTGTAACATGCTGTTATGATTTGGATTTAGAACGTTCCCCTAGACCTCATGAAGACAAGGTAGCCATGTTGCAGGCAGGGCTTGATTTCTTAGGGAGGTCCTTGGAGGTGTCGCCTGGGGGACTAAATAATGGCTTCTCTTCCACTTGCTTGCTCTCTCTTGCTTCTGCGCTCCATGGTGTATGAGCAGAGCTTCTCTCTCTCTCTCTCTCTCTCTCTCTCTCTCTCTCTCTCTTTGCTGCCCAGCACCATGCTCTGAGCTCCACAGATAAAACCTGTTCTAACATGGAGCCGGGCGTGGTGGCGCACGCTTGTAATCCCAGTACTTTGGGAGGCAGAGACCGGAGGATCCGGGTTCGCGGCTAGCCTCAGCTCTCTCTCCCTGTCTTTCTGTCTCTCTGTCTCTCTCTCTCTCTCCTTAGTGAGGCCCTCCGCAACTTTGTGAGACCAAGTTTCAAAAATAAAGTATAAAAAATAGGGCCGGGGGTGTGGCGCGGAGGTAGAACGCCCCTGTGTTCAATCCCGGTACCAAAAAAAAAAAAAACAACCTGTTCTAACATGAACTGAACCCCTGAAATCTCCAGAACTAGCTCTTCCTTTCTCTAAGTTGTCTTTGTCAGGTGTTTTGGGGCACAGAAGTGAAAATGCTTACTGAAACACATTCTAATAGAAAACCATTGGTCAGTATAACGAAAGACCTGTTTTCTTCATCTAGTTTATTGCATCAAAAAATTTTCCCAGCCTTCCCCATCAGGAGTTGTTAAGGAGAGACAGAACTGGGTATTTTCCATTGTAGAAAAGAGACAGAACTGGGTATTTTCCATTGTAGAAAAGAACCCAAGGGAAGTTTCCTGGACACCATTAAGCATATGGGAAGTCTTGCTAGCTCTTAAATTCTATAAGATTCTAGTTTAGAAGGCCAATAGTAATATCCCTATTTCCCATCTGTATTCAGAAACAAATGGGAGAAATACATAAGAAACAGATTGAAACAAAAATAACATCTTTATGACTAATAACTCAGCCTTGTTAATGATAATTGGGCCAAGTGGACATTAATTTATGAATGAGCAGATGTACCCTTCCTTTCTCCGGTCATAAACACAGTCAGCTGGGCGTGGTGGTGCACGCTTGTAATCCCAGTACTTTGGGAGGCAGAGACCAGAGGATCCAGGTTCGCGGCCAGCCTCACCTCTCTCGCTCTCTCTCTCCCTGTCTCTCTCTCTCTCTCTCTCTCTCTCTCTCTCTTTCTCTCCTTAGTGAGGCCCTCCGCAACTTCGTGAGACCCGGTTTCAAAATAAAGTATAAAAAATAGGGCCGGGGGCGTAGCACAGAGGTAGAACACCCCTGTGTTCAATCCCCGGTACCGCAAAAATAAATAAATAAATAAACACAGTCAGACAAGAGCAGGCCTCCCTTTGGGGGGACGGGTTCCTAACTACAATGGATGAGACCATATCTTGATATAAAGCTTCTGAAGCAAGAAAAATCAGAGGGAGAGAGAGCAAGCAGCTAAAACTAACATGCCCGATTTCTTATTCCAACATGGTAAAAAACTGAAGTCTTCCTTGTCCTTTCAGGAAGAATAAGTGAAGAGGCAGAGACCAAGAATGTAATTCTAATAGAAGTTTTAATGAAAACATGAGAAGTCAGGCACAAGAGTTTTCTCCTAAAATGGAAAAATGATTAAATTGATATCACTAATCTTAAAATCCACCCATTCAACTCAAATTTATTGCATGTTACTCCCTAAGAAATTATATTAAGGTACAGTATAACACGAGATTGGGAATTTTTAAATGGCGGTTACTCCGGGTAAATTACTCATGGCTAAGATTTGTGCTCTGCAACTAAAGTTTACATTTTGCTTCATATTCAAAAGTTTTATTTATTGCTTGAGAGGTTTATGTAATCTGATTATATAAACCACACAGATATTCCAAAAGAGCTTTGTGGAGTGGATCAAAAGACAATTAAAATATTTAATAAATAAACAATTCATACAATGTCGTTTACCTGTTATTGTTTTTTCTCCCTTGTCCATCAAGACCAAATATCTCTAAATAATTCCCAGTAGAAAGTCCCCAGAGGATCCTTTTGTGGGACAACTTGTAAATAAAGGGAATTATTGTCAGAAGATTGAGGGAGGTAAATAAAAAGAGCAAGACGACATGTGCAAATCCAAACAACAAATCCAATGTCTTTCCAAAACCTAAAAATATTCATACAGATGAAAATAAATGTTAATTCAAAAATAAACTTTGCAACTTGACAATAAATCACTTGCTATTTATAGTAAAGGCAGGAGATTTTAAAGCTAAGGAGAAAATTGCTCTTCCAGCACTAAAAGATGCTTATCAGATTGTGACAGGACAGGGGTTACACATTCAAATGTAACAAGTTCGGCTTTGGATTCCCAAAGTAGAAAAAACGTGTTCAGCAGAAATGGTTTTTGCATTGCCTGTTGGGCTGCTTTAGAATCAATTCTATTTATCTTTGGCATCAGCTGTGGTTCTGAGACTGGAGATTTTTAGTTGGAAAAAAAATAAAATGTACTGAATTCTCAAAATTTCTTGTCAGTAAAATGCAACACAACATGGCTTTTATTGTGCACTGACTTGACCTGACTTTAATTAACTTTGCCATAATTATAAGATCTGATTTTTAAACTTGATTTTTTATGTTAATGTTGAATGTAATAACTTCAGAAAGAATATGTTCATATATAAACCACAGATGCTACTTACTGTGGAAAAGATACCTATTTTATTCTCCATTCATATCCCAGTATCTAATGTTTAATTTCTGTTTAGCAAAAGAAATTTGAGAGACTTTAAATTTTGAGTGGTTTTAATCTTTTAATTGAACAATATTTTGTCTTTGAGATAGATGAAATTTGAATGACATTTCTCAGAAATCAAAATATATGAAATTATAAAATAAATATAAAGCCAGGCATGGTAGCACACACCTGTAATCCTAGTACTTGGGAGATTGAGACAGGAGGATCATGGGATCAAAACAACCTCAGCACCTTAGCAAGGCTCTTAGCAATTTAGTAAGGACCTGTTTCCAGATAAAAAATAAAATAGGGGGTACAGCTCGGAGGTACAATGTCCCTGGGTTCAATCTCCAGTACCACAAAAAATAAAATTAAATGACTATGAACATTCACAATAAGATTTTATCTCTTTTTTAGATAATTTTGGCTAATGTTCCCAACTTTCTAGTTCCACTTGAAGTAATCTCTTTTATAAAACAATAGCATCAGCCGGGCGTGATGGTGCACACTTGTAATCCCAGTACTTGGGAGGCTGAGACAGGAGGATCGCGACCAGCCTCAGCTCCTTAGTGAGGCCCTCTGCAACTTAGTGAGACCCTGTTTCAAAATAAAGAATAAAAAAAAAAGGGCTGGGAGTGTAGCTCGGAGGTAGAATGCCCCTGGGTTTAATCCCCAGTACCGCAAAAATAAATTAATTAATTAAAAAAACAATAGCATCAAAATTTAAATTTTGCTTAAAATTATATATCAACTCTACAGAAACCCTGTTTCATTAAAGTGATTTCAAATACATGTGTATGTTTTTGTGTGTGTTTTAACGATTACAGGTCTTTAATATACACTATCAGGCAAAATCTAATAGTCTCTGTAATGAATGCAATTTTATGTGGTGGTAATACAGGGGAAATAATATAAAGCTGATCTGTACACAATCCTGGCAGATTCAAAAGGTAGAAACTAACAAGGCTAGAATCTTAGAGACAAACATGGCTGCAAACGGACTGAAGCAGTTTCAATGGTGCTGAAGATAAAAATTGATGCAAGATCAGACAGCATTTGTTTTTGTTTTTGTGCCTGGCTTCTTTCACTCAGCATAATATTGTCAAGGTTCATCCATGCTTTAGCATCTATCAGAACATTATTCCTTTTTTATGGCTGGGTAATATTTCATTGTACCTTTGAACCACAGTTGGAATTTCCATTGATTTATTGAATGGCAATTGAGTTGCTTCTACCTTTTGGCTATTGTAAATGATTCTTTAGTTACTGTTGACATACTAGTATCTGTTTGCATCCTGTTTTAATTTGTTTGGATATATACTGTGGAGTAAAATTGCTGGGTTGTATGGTAATTTCATGTTTGGCTTTTTAAAGAACTGTCAGACAATTTTATGTTCCCACCAGCAAAGTATTAGAATTTCAATTGCTCGACATCCTCATCAAAACTTGTTATTTTCCATTTTTGTTGATTATAGCTCTCTTTGTAGGTGCAAAGTAGTATCTTGTGCTTTTGATTTATATTTCCCTAGTAACTAAAACTGTTGAGTATATTTTCATTTTTTTTATTTTTTTTTATTTTTGCGGTACCAGGGATTGAACCCAGGGGCGTTCTACCTCTGCGCTACACCCCCGGCCCTATTTTTTAGACTTTATTTTGAAACCAGGTCTCATGAAGTTGCGGAGGGCCTCACTAAGTAGAGAGAGAGAGAGAGAGAGAGAGAGAGAGAGAGAGAGCTGAGGCTGCCTGCAAACCCAGATCCTCCAGTCTCCGCCTCCCAAAGTACTGGGATTACAAGTGTACGCCACCACGCCTGGCATATATTTTCATTTTTATCAGCCATTCGTACATCCTTGTTGGAGAAATGTTTGTTCAAGTCCTTTGCCCATTTCTAATTGTGTTGTTAGTCTTTCTGTTGTTGAGTTGTAGTTCTTTATGTATTTTAGATATTAAACCTTCCTATCTTTTGGATCTAAAATGTCCCCTAAGGACCCATGTGTTAAAGCTTTGTCACCAGCCTGTTGCATTACTGGGAGGTTGTAAAACCTATAGGATATGGGCCTATTAGAAGGAAACTAAGTCACTGAGAGTGTACCCTTCCAGGGGATATTGCAACCTGGTTTTCTCTCTCCCCCCCCCCCGCCCCAGCCTCCTTCTCAGTCCTCCTGAGGTGAGCAACTTTCAGCTTTGATCTACCACACCCTCCAGCTGGCTGTTCTGCCTCACTACAGGCTCAAAGTAATTGTGCCAAGGGATCATGGACCTCTAAACTATGAACCAAAAGAAATCCTTTTCCCTTTGAAGGTGTTTACCTCCAGTATTTGTCATAGTGTCATAGTGTCAGAAATACACTACATTATTTTGTATATACGGTACTCAGACCTGATTCAAGAGAAAAAAATACATAGAAACAGCAGCCTAATTTGCTAACATGACATAGCTATTAATTTACCATTAAATAAACTATGAAATATCATTCAATAAATGTTAATGTACCTTTAAAAAAAAAAAGAAGGATGCCTAACACAGCCCTTAGAAGATGTATGGCATCCAAATATGTTCTCTCATTCTTTTCATTTGTTGTGTCTTTTCATTCTTTGTGTCCTTTGATGCACAAACTTTTAAACTTGTTACCCTTTGCATCAAATTTAAAGTAACTTTTACAATACGCTACTGGACATCTCTCAGGCCTATTTCTTGTCATTACTGTATTGATTGAGCAGATATTTTAATTTTGCCTAAGTTGCAAATCTATCATTTCAACATGAGTCCATCTAATCCAAAGGCCCATACTCTTTCCATTCTATTATGCTACTCATGAATGAGTGGATGAATAAATGACCAAATGCATAAAAAGCAAATTTTACTAAATTTTTTAAGATAGGATCTCTGATAAAATATTGTTCAAACAATTTATATTTACTAGGATAGCCTCCAAAATACTTTGAATTATTAGAAATCATCCTCCCACATGCAGAGGGCACATTGCTCTCCAAATCTGTTCTACCAGCAGGATCCCACCTGTTGCCAGGTGAAGATGGAGACAGGGTTTCATTTTTCTAGTAGAAAATCAGATGTTCTGAGGGTCTATTGAAAATGCACACACACACACACACACACACACACACACACACATAAACCAAAAAAAATTATTCTCCAATGCAATAAGAACTTCTGAGAATGTGTTTTTTCTAAAATGCCTCTTTTCACTGTTTTTTCAGGTTGAGATCATATAGTTTATAGGTCTGAACTTATACATTAGCTATGAAATTAGGGAGATGGAAAGCTCTCGTGGCTCATGGATGACCCTGGAATATGAAAGCGTGGAGAAGAATATTTGCTAGAATTTGATTTGTATTATTGTTGTCATTGTTATTGTTGACATATCAGCTCTAGTAGGTATCCTTGGCATCCTGCATTCTTTGGAAATGCAGAACCCCACAATCGACTTTAGATCCTAGCCAATAAAAGCTTCAAATCCTTCCATCTCAAATTAAAACTCTCTGTATGGGTAACAGCACCTGCTCTCCCCCATCACCAGGGTCATAATGAAGTTCCCAAGGAGAAGATCCTGTGGAGATGACTCCAAGAGGATGGACCTGCTGAGAAAGAACAGCAGGGGGCAGTGACAGAGAGAGTATCAGAAGTAGTGTGCTGCTGACTTGATTCCCAGTCTATGCTGGATCAAATGATCCCCCTCGGGTAAAGCAACAGAGTAACTGTCTATTCATGCTGAATATGTGCAGAGAAAAGCGGACAGGAAATTTCATTTCCTAAAGTAGAAAGTGACAAAGTAGAAGGATTATTATCTCTCTTCTTTCCAAAATAGCACTAGGGGATTGTGCTAATCATCCCTGATTTTTCTTGTTTTGAGTTGAATTTAGAAATAACATTAAGGGTGATTTGCACATTGGTCTTCTTGCAAATATTGCACACACTCCTTGGTTGGACACTCCAACGCCCTGTATACTCTTATGGAAATCTATGTCTGATTTTGATCTCTGCCACTCCAAGTATGAAGTCTTGGCTGTCAATGGTGGTAACTTACTGCTCCATAGAGCTGCCTTCACATTACAGTACCACTTTGGTTGCTGTCCCATCCCCAGTTCACACAAACCTGTCCATCCTTCAGAGTGACTACTATAGGTAACTGGTCATTGCTATATATACAATGTCTGACC
Organism: Glis glis; assembly: GCA_004027185.1. Classification (NCBI taxonomy): domain Eukaryota; kingdom Metazoa; phylum Chordata; class Mammalia; order Rodentia; family Gliridae; genus Glis; species Glis glis. The sequence goes on from PVJS01000823.1 coordinate 103,344, forward strand.
CAGAACAAGAACACACTAAATATTTTTTGAAGAAATGAATACTTGTTGGTTGGCATTCTCTTGGAGTTCAGTTGTAATAGACTCTTTGGGTCTAAAATATTGTGGAGTGCAATCAAAGGCATCATAATACTAGAAGACCTATTTACTTAAAGAAATTAAGGCAAGCCGGGCGTGGTGGTGCACGCTTGTAATCCCAGTACTTGTTGAGAGGCTGAGACCGGAGGATCCGGGTTCGCAGCCAGCCTCAGCTACTTAGTGAGGCCCTCTGCAACTTAGTGAGACCCTGTTTCAAAATAAAGAATAAAAAATAGGGCTGGGGGTGTAGCCCGGAGGTAGAATGCCCCTGGGTTCAATCCCTGGTACCACAAAAAAAAAAAGAAATTAAGGCATAATATTTTATTAAGGAATTTCATCAAAGCCTCCTTGCTCACTAATTCTTTACTTAATACTCTTTTTTTCTGAGATAGGGCTTCAGAAATTTGAACTAGTTTATTCCTCACCCCCCAAATGACTAAGAAGAGCTGAACTGAGATGAGGAGTCTTCTAGCTAGTATGAAGGCCAGTTTACCTTGGCCTACTTGACATAAATTCTGCATATCAAGGACTGTGTGCTAGAGCATTGACTTTGGAGTAAAAAAGACGCCATGTATGCCACCTCTCAGGTGTATGACCCTGGTGAGTGACTCCAATGGCTCTGAGCCTCACTGTTTCATCTGTGAGGAATGGATGATATTCTGAACCTCACTGAGTTGCCATAAGTATTCAGTAAGCAGTGTTAGTAAAATGGTTTAGCACAGTATCTAGCACATAGTAGGCATTCAATAAATGTTTATAGCTTCTACTTTCTAGAGGCATAGAGTAAATTATCTGGTTTAAATATTGTAGTATAGTGATGTAATGAATAATATGTTTAATGTCTAAAATGTAAACTTTAAAGAAACATAAAAATTATGTAATACAACAACTTTATTTCATATGCACAAAGGTCAGGAATTAAAGTAACAACGATTTATCAATGACAATGTATTGTGATCTGCCATATTCCATTTTCATCTTGCCTTTTATTATTTAAAAGTATATACACAGAGTTTTTGCACAAAGATAATTTTGAAAGAACATTAATTTAAAAGTATCTTATGATGTTTTGCTTAAAGATTAGCAGGCTATTTTAGACCTTGACAGTACCAAATATGGAATATAGATATAACTTAGATCAGAATAGAATCTCTAGTTGTTAATAAAAGTGGGAAAGAGAGCTCATTGGAAAAAATAATGGAACTACAGTGGATATTGGCCAATTTTAATTGATTCCAGTGTCCAGGGTTTCTAAAAATTTTGCAGAGCAACCAGAGTGTAAGTGGATTGGAATTTAAAGTTTTGTCTAGTTAAAACTTCTGATTCCAGAACTTTCCTACCACCCCTTAAAGTCCAAAACCTTTGGGGTTAGCACTAACCCAGACATGATAGATTGATATGCTTTGTAGAATCTTAAGAGATTTTAATGTGGTCCTAAGGCTTATTGCAACAGGTTGTTGAAATTGTGTGTGTGTGTATGTGTGTGTGTGTGTGTGTGTGTGTATGTGTGTGTGTGTGCGGTACTGGGGATGGAACTCAGGAGCATCCCTATTTTATTCTTTTTACTTGGAAACATTGGAAACAGGACCTCACTAAGTTGCAGAGGCTGGTCTTGAACCTGCTATCCTCCTATCTCAGCCTCTCAAGTACTGGGATTACAAGCATGCGCCACCATTCCCGGCTACCGTTGTGGAAATTTTGAACCTAGCTCAGATGAGTAAATGTAGAGCAAATTTTATATGTTAAAAATACTATGCTGAGCAGGAGAAGGAGGGAAGGGGGAGAGAATAGGGGTGGGAATTGGGGGAGGGCTAATTGACCAATGTGTGCATGTATACTTCTATCACCCTAAACCCATCAAGATGTATGATTACAATGCACCAGTAAAAAATAAATAAATAAGTAGGTCAATTGTAATAACTACAACAGCTAGTACTTACTGAGTGGTTTTTTTTCTCTGACTTAAATTATCTTATTTAAGCTTTATAACCATTCCTGTGTGGTAGACATTATCATTTTCATCATATAGATAAAGAAACAGGCTTGACAGTATAAGTTTCTCAAGGTCATATAACTAATGAGAGGTGGAACTAGGGCTTGAACTGAAGCACTCTGAACATGAACTCAGCTATTTAAAAAAAAAAAGTAAATCATAGTCCCCTGCCAACCCATATCTCTTCTCATATCTGCATCCCATGACAAATAACGGGACACTAGCAGTGGAGGTCAGAGTCCTGACTCCTGCCAATGTGTTATTTGATCACTCACAGTTTGAAGAATTGTCCTGGAAGGTCTCATTTTATCTTTTTATGTTATCAACATCTGCTCATGGGCATCATGAAAAAGTATAAGTTCAAGTACCAAGAGTGTCATTTACTATTCCCATCTATTTCACCACAAAAAGGTAAGAAAACACTGCAGAACACTGCCTTTTGTTTTTGAGGACTTGAGGGGAGTAGATGTTGGAAAGGGAAAGTAGCATAAATTAAGACACAGTAAGTTGTAGATTATCACAAGGTGACCCTATTTAACATTTAGGCAAATGCAAACTTCGAGGTATACAGGTCTTGCAAAATGCTCTCCAGATGGTCTTGGCCAATTGACTTCCTTCCTCCTTTCTGCTTGTAGTTTTCAGAAGAACTGTAGACTGTGCTGAGAATATAATACCCTGAGATAAGAAGGAAGTGTTGGGAACCTGGGCTCTGTTCTGACCCCTCCTAGAGTAAGATATCCGGCAACACTTTATCCCAGAACATCATGTGCACCTGAGGTATAAAGCCCACAGTGGGGTGCTTTCTGGGACCTGCCATGTAGGAATGCAGAGGTGAGATTCCATCTCTCCTGGACAATTTTCCTATATCCTTAGGGACCAGCTTTGAATAAATCCTTGACTTCTGTTGTCTCTTGATGCCTATCTGTGAGTGATAAAATTGATTTGCTTAACTTGTTGCATGAGTGTTCTTTTTTACTAGACTCTGATGTTGTGTTTATACTGTTTCGGGCTTTGGCAAGGTATTTAGGGTACCCTCCTGCCCCCTGCCATCACCTTACAACTGACACTGGTGCATAGTGAACCTACTTGATAAGCCAGAAGAACAACTAATCAGGCCCCTTTCTTTAAAATTAGAGAACCCATAGAAGAAACCATAATTCCAGCTAAAATCCCACATATTGTGAGGCCAATAAGTGTTCATGAACATTGGAAGAAAATGAGTAGAAAAAGAAAGATAAACCCAGAAATATAAACTCCCAAGAGTGAACAGAAGACCACTCCTAAACATGAGAAGTAGAGGTAAGGGGCATAAGAAATGTGGACCTACTAGAACAAAAGGCATATTGGCAGAAAACTGGCTACTCTGAGGGCACCCAACTAATGTTCTGTTAATATTTTCCAAAGGAAGAAATCAGTTTTCATTTTCCTTAAGAGCAATTCAGGCCCATATTTCCTGGGGCCACATAGGATTTATAAGATCATAAATAGTGGATTTAAGGGGAAAAGGAGAAGCCCATATGAATAGACTTAGTGAATTAAACTGGATCCTAATATATGGTTGGTGGTAAGAGTACCCCTAGAGTCCATACTATAGTATGGTATAGTATCCAAAGGTAAATCATGTCTTACTGTGGTTCATGAAGGCATCATTATTGACAGGGAAATCCCATTCCACTGGAGTATCCTGGTTTCACTTTGAATTATTCTTCTGTGTCCCAGAAGGCAGGCTGTGAGCATAAGGTCTGAGCTAAGTTATGATTTTAGATTTTTCACTCATAATAAGCCTGTGGCCATGATTACAAAATATGGGGGAGCAGCAGGTCAAAACTAGGCAGTGAATTTAGTTGCAATAAGTTATTTCAAAGTTTAAGGAATTGGTGCCCACTTCGTGGTCAAAAGGAAAAGGAGCTACATATGTTATAGGACAGTGGCACAGTGTCCAGTCTCTAGAATTTGATTTCATAGGTTCAAATTCTCACTGGGTCACTTATTGCTCAATTAATCTTATTAGTTAGTTTCATCATTTGTAAAACATGAATAATAATAGTATTTATCTGACAAAGGTATGAGATTTAAGTAAATGATTACATGTAAAGTTCTCAGAACTGCCGGGCGTGGTGGCGCACGCTTGTAATCCCAGTACTTGGGAGGCAGAGACCGGAAGATCTGGGTTCGCGGCCAGCCTCAGCTCTCTCTCTCTCTCTCTCTCCCTCTCCCTCTCTCTCTCTCTCTCTCTCTCTCTCTCTCTCTCTCTCCTTAGTGAGGCCCTCCGCAACTTCGTGAGACCCGGTTTCAAAATAAAGTATAAAAAATAGGGCCGGGGGCGTAGCGCAGAGGTAGAACACCCCTGTGTTCAATCCCCTGTACCGCAAAAAAAATTAAAAAAAAGTTCTCAGAACTATTCCTTGCCTATCAACTTTCAGCTATAGAATAACCAATGACCATGGGTGGAGGAGAGACTATACCATCTGGCAAGACAAGAGGAGTACCCCACATTATTTCACTGGACAGTGACATGAGTCTGGGTTCCCTTATCAGGCTACAGAGAAAGATGTGCAGTGCCATTCTGTCCCCAGCCTTGTCAGAAACTGGAGCTAAGTCCTCTGCTATAATTTTTTACACCCAAATCTATTCTCCCATTACAGTTAGAGAAATCTTTTATAAAACTCAAATCTGATCATGTTACTTCTTTGGTTCAATCCTTCAGTAGCTTGTGATTTCATTCTTATAATAATGACCAAAAGCATAATATTGTTTGTAAGTAAGTGATCATACAATTTATCATTCAAAGCAGCATACTTTACTATTGAAAGTAGGCACTGTTTTTACTTATACCAGGACAACTGTAACCCAGGACCATCCCAAGCAAAGAGGGCCATCGCTCACTCTTTTCACTGTACGTCAATCATACAGAGGGCCTGTATGATTGTATGATCTGGTTCCTAGCTTTTCTATTTCAGCTTCGTTTCACGTCACTTTCATTTTGGATCCCTGAGTTCAAACCACACTGTTTATCCTTCAGTTTCTTTCAGCATCTCCTTCCTCTCTTGGGCCATTTACACCTATTGTTCAAGCCAACCCAAGTCTCTCTTCATCTGGTTAATTCCATCTCTCCCTTCAAATTTCTTCTCATTTCCCATAGTTAGGCAAGCTTCCCCAGACCCTCTCCAGCTCAATCAGGCCCCAAGAACAATGCCATCTTCATGCTATTTTTCCTTTATACGTCACATGATAGTTTCTAATGATATATTTCTATATTTTTTCCAGCTAAGCTATAAGCTCTGTGAAGGTAGAGGTTCAGATCTGCTTTGTTCCCTCTACTGCATACCCCAGTCTGGTATCTAGCACAATGTGATTGTGCAGTGTTGAATGAAAGCATATCATATTTGCTTCAGTAACCAAGGGGGCTCAAACTGGAATGTGACTCTCATTCTTACACCCAATCCTGGAGCCAGAAGTATAGAAGCCAGGGGTTACCCAGCGTCATGGCTAAAATAGTGACTATCTATGGCTAAGTATGGTGACAACTGCTTCTCTTCTTAAAACATGGTAGTCATGTGACTGACCCATGATGGGCGTACATAAAATTGTCTAAATATGTCTTGGGCTTTCCCACCAACAAGAGAAAGATTCAGGTAAATTAGTTAACTATTATCAGTCTCAGTTTCTTCATGAGTAAAGTAAGGATGGCAATGCTTTATAAGATTTTTATAAGGATTACATGAGACTTTTCTTATGTAATGAGCTTCAGCAAAATTATTGACATACAACAATCACCCAATGAGTTGTCTTATTATGGCTTGGATCTGGAATGTCCTGTAAAGGCTTTTGTGCTAAGGGCTTGGTCCCAGTGCATCAGTGTTCACAGATGGGGCTCTTGGGAGATGAATGGATCATGAGGGCTCTGACCTCATCAGTGGATTGATCCATTGATGGATTAATGATCCGATGGCATTATTGGGAGGTGGAGGAAACTATAGGAGGTGGAGCCTAATTGGAGGAAGGAGGTCACAATGGGGGCATGCCATGGAAAGGTATATCTTGTCCTCCCCAGCACCCTCTCTCTCTCTCTCTCTCTCTGTCTCTCTGTCTCTCTCTCTCTCTCTGTTTCTCTCTCTCTCTGTCTCTCTCTCTCTCTCTCATATCACTGACATGAGGTGAATAGCTTTTCTCTTCCATGCCCTTCCACCATGATCCTTCTAGCTTGGAGCCAACTGTCCATGAATTAAAACCTCTGAACATATGTGCCAAAATAAATCTTTCCTCATAAATTGTTTTTATCAGGTATTTTTCCTAGCGATGGAAAGGCGACCAACACAGCTATTATTGTAATCACTGGTAATAGTAGTAGTGTTTACCTAAATTTCTATTTAAGAAGAGCATGATGTATTTATTCAACTTTCATTCAGCCTTCATTTAAGCAATAGGGTCTAGGGTTAAAACTGCTTTCTACCCTCCAGCTACTTGTTGGATGTACAGATATTTTGAACTTTCTACATTCTTTTCAATCACACACTAAAAAAATAAAAAAAGCAAAACACACACACACACACACACACACACACACACGCATGCACGCCACCAAAAGCCATGTAATCTGCAAATGTGTGCTAATTATATGCTTCCATACAGGTGAGGGGGCAACATTTAATTTGAAGCCCAATAAAAGGATTTTTCATTCTGAAAAATCAAAAGCTTAAGAAGTTTTGTCAGAGCCGGGCGTGGTGGCGCACGCTTGTAATCCCAGTACTTTGGGAGGCGGAGACCGGAGGATCCGGGTTCGCGGCCAGCCTCAGCTCTCGCTGTCTCTCTCTCTCTCTCTGTCTCTCTCTCTCTCTATCTAGTGAGGCCCTCTGAAACTTCATGAAACCCGGTTTCAAAATAAAGCATAAAAAAAATAGGGCCGGGGGCGTAGCGCGGAGGTAGAACGCCCCTGCGTTCAATCCCCAGTACCGCAAAAAAAAAAGCAAAACACACACACACACACACACACACACACACACACACACACACACACGCATGCACGCCACCAAAAGCCATGTAATCTGCAAATGTGTGCTAATGATATGCTTCCATACAGGTGAAGGGCAACATTTAATTTGAAGCCCAGTAAAAGGATTTTTCATTCTGAAAAATCAAAAGCTTAAGAAGTTTTGTCAGAATGTTGATCTGTTTTGTGTCATCCTCACTTGCAACCCATAAAGCAATCTTGATTTAAAACCATCATGAACGCTTTAAATAATATTGATCTGTTATCTATACAAGACAAGTATAAAATAAGAAAGTGTTTCTTTTTACAAATAGAAGACAATATATTCAGGAAGTAGGGACTATTCTTAAAATATCTATATGCATTTTATATAAAGGATTAAAATATTCAACTATATATGACATTGTGTACTGACATGGTATATGCCATTGTGTTGTTCTTACTGATACTCACATAAACTCTGTCTCCTAAGAAACTTAAACTGCAAAGATTAAACTGCAAAAAATAGAAAAAGGTTGAGTCCAGAATATGCATTATTACCTTTCTCTATTATTAAATCATACTTCCTTCTGCTTTGCCATAATTTGCCACTTGTCTGTTTTTCTAGAACCCTTCTCTGTTGAGAAACCAGTTGGAGCTGATGAATGCCTCCCCATAGGGAAATTGCAAGTGAAATCATTACAAGGGAACTTTTGTACGTTAACCTAAAATTATTTCATCTTTTAAGGAAATTGAGCCCTAAAATTATTAGTGTTTGCTTTGTGTTGACTACAGCGAATGCCTTTTATTTAATTCCGTCTTAAGTGGAAGTTTGTTCCTTGAACTTTAATATTCTTGAAGAGGGAATAAAAGCAATTCCAGCACTGTTTCTTCCTAGAAAGAAATCAAACCAAGATAATTACTTGAAAATTTTTGTCACTAAAAAAGTGAATGTTGAATGCTGCCACACAGTGCTCCAAATACAGTGTTTCTAGTAAGTCTGGTGGAAGTTATTTACGAAAAGAGCTACCTTGACTTCTGGGGAAATTCAGTCCATTAATTATTCTTGACTTCTCACCTATTATACCATGAGCTTCCTCAGAGGGCAGCAGTTAAATGACAAGTTCCCTTTGAAAAACACCATGTGAGTAGAATATGTAGAAGAAGAAAAAAATAACACCACTTTTCCAAGATAGCAAAGTTTTAAAATGCAAGAGGAGCAGTTCTGAAGCTGTGATTACTGCTGCATTATGTCCAGCCATCCCAGAACCAAGGGAAGTGATCAGGTAAACTGGGAACTGCTCTGTGCTCTGCTCCCTTTCCTTATAGATTTGATCTTATCATCTCAAAACTACGCCATTCTCAAGAGTCACCTCCCAGAACACAGACCTTTTCTCAAGCTGCTTTTCCTGCCAGATTTTTTTTTAAATAAACAATTGCAATAGTCTGATAAAAACTCCATTTTAAAAAATCTGCCTAGCTTTGCCAGGAACTTATAGGCCACATCTCAACTTTATGGGTTATGTTAGTCAGTTGTATTATTCAGATATAGCAAAATACCTGAGATAATTAACTTAAGAGAAAAAGGTGGCCAAATGAGGTGGTACACACCTGTAATCCCAATACTTGGAAAACTGAGACAAGAGAATTGCAGGTTTGAGGCCAGACTTAGCAACTTAGCAAGTTCCTGTTTCAAAAGGGTGTGGGGTGTAGCTCAGAGAGACAATAACCCCAAGTTCAATTCCTAGTACAGAGAGAGAGAGAGAGAGAAAGAGAGAAAGAGAGAGAGAATGAGAGAGAGAGAGAGAGAGAGAGAATGAGAATGAATGTTTAATGTTTATGTGGTTTTAGTCCATTTTCAGGTAGACCCATTGCTGTTAGCTCTCTGGTGAGGTGTCATGGCAATGATGGGGAGGGGGTACATGGTACAATAAACTGCTCTATAGGAAAAGAAAGACGAAGGGTCTGGGGGCTCTCCAGTACCTTTTGAGGTTTCATCCTCAAAGACCTGAGATCTCCCACACGTCCAAACCTCCTGAAGTCTCCACCACCTCCCAACAGTGGCACCCTGGGGACTGACTTTAACACTTATCCAAAGTCTTGGTATATATATTTTTTTCATTTTATTCCAAATTCTTTCTCACAATAGGTAAAGGTAGGAGCAATAATAGTACCTATATACATCAGAATAGAGTACTACATATAATGTTTCGCTTTTTGTTTTGTTTTGTTTTTTTGTGGTATTAGGGTTTGAACCCAGGGGCATTCTACCGCTGAGCTATACCCCCAGCCCTTTTTATTTTTGTTTCGAAACAGTGTCTCACTAGGTTGATGTCTCACTATTTGTCAAGGCTATCCTCGAACCTGCAATCCTCCTGTCTCAGCCTCCCAAGTACTGGGATTACAGGTATGTGCCAGCACACCCAACTTAGTGCTTTGCTTTTGAAATAAATTTAACTAATTCTATTTCACTTTAGTTTTATTATAAGAATAAATATAATCTTCTACTAACAAACACATTTATTTGGAAATATTGATGCAAGTTGGAAAGGAAATATTTCATTTTGTATTAACCAGAATCATGATTGGTTCTCTGCTTTCATCAGTAGATGCTACTAGCAGTCTCTACACTGACAGCAGCATTGCTCAATTCATAACTAAAAGAAAAATTGACTTTCAGTGCTCATGAGAGTTCCTTGTAAAAGTTTTCTTTCTTGAAATTAGAATGGCAAGCCAGGCATGGTGGCACACACCTGTAATCCCAGTACTTGGGAGGCTGAGACAGGAGGATTGCAGGTTTGAGGCCAGGAAGTAGTAACCTAGCAAGACCCTGTTTCAAAACGAAAAATAAAAAGGGCTAGACTAAGGGTGTAGCTCAGAGGTAGAGTGTCCCTGCATTCAAACCCCACTAACACACACATAAAAAAGCTAGAATGAGCCAGATGTGGTGGTGCACGCTTGTAATCCCAGTACTTGGGAGACTGAGACAGGAGAATCGCAGGTTTGCAGCCAGCCTCAGCTACTTAGGCCCTCTGGAACTTAGTGAGACCCTGTTTCAATATAAAGAATAAAAAATAGGGCTGGGGGTATAGCTTGGAGGTAGAATGCCCCTGGGTTCAATCCCCAGTACTTCAAAAAAAAAAAGAACGATTCACTCTTTGTTGATATTATATAAAAATCTAGCCGGGCATGGTGGCACACACTTGTAATCCTAGTACTTTGGGAGGCGGAGACCGGAGGATCGGGGTTCGCGGCCAGCCTCAGCTCTCTCTCTCTCTCTCTCTCTCTCTCTCTCCTCCTGTGTGTGTGTCTCTCTCTCTTAGTGAGGCCCTCTGCAACTTCGTGAGACCCGGTTTCAAAATAAAG